>CAUYQV010056216.1:0-26744 GCA_963574575.1 Galagoides demidoff | reverse complement strand
TGAATTCCTGTGGGGTCCCAGAGCTTATGCTGAAACCACCAAGATGAAGGTGTTGGAAGTGTTGGCTAAGATTAATGACACTGTTCCTACTGCCTTCCCCAATCTGTATGATGAGGCTGTGAGAGATGAGGAGGAGAGAAGAGTAGGGAGACATGCTCGCAGGCTTGGCCCTTTTGTGGCCAGGGGCAGGTTCTAGGACCATGTCCCTCAGATCCTCCCATACCTAGTGATATTTTCCACTTTCTATCTGAAGAGAGCAGTTAACCTTCTAAGGAGTGCAGAGCAGTCAGGGCTTGAGGGAACGAGATGTTTAACTTTTTTTTTCTTTGTTAGTCACGAGTAACTTGTAGCTTTATCTTTTTCTTTCTTTGTTAGTTTTCAAATGTTGTTCCCTTTAATTGAATATGTATTTTGTTCACAACGTAAGTGTGGTAATGTTGTAGATGATACATTTTTTGCTATTTTTCAGGTTTAAGACTAAGACTTATGTTTAAACAAATTGAAATACTGCCATCACTTTCTTTTTATCATAACATAAGGTAATATGACATTGTAATGGGTATTTTGATGGCAATGTTAAAGAACTCCACTGGAAAATAGTTGAGATCACACAATGGTGAACCAAAAGTAAAATAGTAAAAATGGTTTATCTTTTCTGCTCTTTTTAAGTTTTTGTGGAAAACTAAGATATGTGAATGTGGATTTACTCAGTTTGTTCAAAGTATATGAGAAAATAAAGCATAATAAATGAGACTTCTTGGTGACTTTTTTCATTATTGTTGTTTGAAAACATTGAGTATGTGCTTTTGGAAGGCTCCCTGATATTATTGGGACTGGTAAGAAAAAGTAGTTGTAACCTCTGTCCATAGAATTTAGTATTTAGCCGTTATGTCAGGAAGATGGTTAAGATACCTTCTAAAATATAAAAGACATGTAGAAAGAACAAATGAAATAGAGGAGATTGCAAATTAAAGAAATCAGGTATTAATTACCTGATCAAGACATTGTGAAATCTCAGGAAACTGCACATTCCTCAGTGGGAGTTCATTCATGTGAGGTCGCATGTTGGGCTGAATGACACTGTTTGATTGGTCAGCAGGGGCCAGGTTCAGTACCTCTCAGTATTAAATATGGTCAGCAGGGGCCAGGCTCTCAGTCAGTACTTCTCAGTATTAGATATGGTCAGCAGGGGCTAGGCCCTCAGTTAGTACCACTCAGTATTAAATATGGTCAGCAGGGGCCAAGCCCTGGGTACCTCTTGAGTATTAAATGTGGTCAGCAGGGGCCAGGCTCTCAGTCAGTACCTCTCAGTATTAAATACGGTCAGCAGGGACCAGGCCCTCAGTCAGTACCTCTCAGTATTAAATGTGGTCAGCAGGGGCCAGGCCCTCAGTCAGTACCTCTCACTGTTAAATATGGTCAGCAGGGGCCAGGCCCTCGGTACCTCTCAGTATTAAATAGGGTCAGCAGGGGCCAGGCCCTCAGTCAGTACCTCTCAGTATTAAATACTAAGACTGAAATGGGAAACTAGTCTTAAAATTTACTCTGTAGTTGTCTGTATACAAGAAAGTAATCTCCAGCTGAGGTAGCGATGGAAGGAGTCCTATACCCCAGTCCACAAACTAGAAGTTTTGGGTGTAAGGTATGCCAAGCATTACTGAGGAATCTGGGTGATTCTCCCTTGAGATGAGATACCAAGGAGCGAATGAGCTGTTGTCATGGCAGGGAGAGCTAGAGTCTACTCCATACAAGGTCATTTTAAGGATATTATTTTGCATGTCAAACTCCGAGGAGAGGGCTATATTTTTGCTGGTGATAAAATTAATGTAAATAGTGGTGATCTGGATGGAGGGGCTCCTGGCAGTTGGGTTGTTTGTCCTGACACAACACAGGAACTTCGAGTTACCTTTAGCTGAAGAAGATAACCCTACACTCTAATTAGAAAAGAGGTGTGCTATCGAGAAACATTAACCTCTGTTTTGTAGGTATGGCAGCATTTCAGCTCATGTGGATTTCTATGTCTTTTAAAGTATTCTCTAACATTTTCTGGAAGTAAAATTCTGTGAGAGAAGATTGCTATCATCTTGGGTCAAAATACTTTTACTAATTACTACCTTTCATTAAAGACCCAATCTTTGCCAAACACTGCACTGGGCGATTGATATACATTACACATACCCCTAAGTCCTACACGATAGGGCAGACTGACTTTACAGATAAAAGGTGTGTAATTTTATCTGTACTAGACACTGGTTTTGAATTTCTGTAGTGCCCACACTGTTCCTTAGCCTGAGCCAGACTTTGTGTCCTTTATTTATTCTCTTCTCACTACAAAATATATTTCAGATAATAAAAGGCAAGACTTGGGTACAGAGATACCCAAGATACTATTCTGGAATACATAGCCCAAGGAATAGACAATAAAAATACCAAAACAAATGTGAGATGTGAATAAAGAAAGATTTGTTTCTTGACAATATCATTATCTACAAAGTGTCAGAAAATTCAAAAAATTAAGGGCTCACAAAATCAGTTGGCACAGCCTCTTCCCTGTAGAGCAGGCATCCTCAAACTATGGCCTGCGGGCCACATGCGGCCTGCCTAGGACATTTATCTGGCCCACTGGGTGTTTTTGCCACCATTGCCTGTCCTGCTTAGCAGCCAACTCATCCTGGGGCCTGCAGTCTGGCCCTCCAACGGTCTGAGGGACAGTCAACTGGCCCCCTGTTTAAAAAGTTTGAGGACCCCTGCATGTAGAGTAGGTATATTTGAATAGCAGTTACAGAAGAGGCAAAGTCTGGCTAGTGATGGTCTGGTATAGATCAGCATGTTTCCCCCCGCCCCCCGAAAGCCCACTTGTCTTGGGCTTTCTGTTTTCTGCTTCAGCTTATCCATCCATCTACATCACTCTTAGGACACAGCCTATTCCTTGCAAGAATTTAGAGTGGTGTGGCATTTCCATGGCAGCCTCACATAAGAAGTGTAGAAACCAAGATGAAGACTCTGATGAATGAGAAAGGAAGAGAAAAACACCCCATAATAAATGGAGTCACAGAGAGATCAGCCTGTGTCTACCTCCAGACCTGGAAGGCTGAAGCAAATCTGTCAGCCTATCCCTTCACTTACTGTTCAGTGTTCTAAGGGGCATGAGAAACTTGGTTAACATGGGGGATCTGATATTGAAAGAAAGGGGGAACCCTGGGTCTGTCTGCCCTGAGTAAGGACGGGGGGCACACTCTTACCATGATCACAGAGATCCCCAAGGAGTCAGAATTTTAAAGTCATGTCTGAGAATGTAAAATCAGGAGTAGCCTCATCTGGCATTTCTTGATTTTCCTTCTGGGGCCTCAGGGAGTGATTTGAGACTTAGGACAATATACAGAGGTATTTCATTCCCTGCTAGGAATCAAATGCAGAACAATGAGTGATGACTGAAGGGATCACAGAATCTAGGACAATGAAATGGCACAGAGCTTGCCCTTGCCATCAACTCTGGGAGGCCTGGGGCAGAGTTTTAAGGCTGACTTCTGCAAGAAGGATCTCAGAGATGTGAGGGCCTTGGTCTGAGGGGAGAGTTCTCAAGTCAGTACAAGAAGGAATCCCAGGTCCTGTCAGGAGTCAAGGTAAGGGTCTTGAGTAGGGACACAGAGAATCCTTCACTCTCCAAACGGAGAGGACCACACAGGTCTCCACCCTTACTGGTAGCCCCGGGATACTTGGGCATTGTTGACATAATGTGACACATTATGTGTCACAAAGGGGAAGGGATTTGGTATAAGGTTTATGACCTAAAGTCAGCAGTGGGAAGATTTCCAGACTTCTAAATGCCACAGTCAGTAAACTGAGAACTAGGAGAACACCACACCCCATAGATCTCCAACAACGGGAGGACGGGAGTAAGAACATCAGATTTCATTCCTTGCATTCAGCCTTGGCAGGTTAAGGACAGGTAAGGACAGATGAGAAGTCCTTGATAACCTCTTAAGGGGCGTGTTTCGAGGTGGTTTTGTCTTTAGTATTAGGGGTTGGGTCTCAAGGAAAGGGAGAGAGGAGTTCCAGCACATGCCAGGGGTCAAAGCAAGTACTGAGGGACCATCCACCGTTACATAGAAGGGATAAAAAAGACTCTGGCCCCACTCTGGTTTCAGCCCTTACATACCAAGAGCAGGGATGTCAAGCTAAAGCCATCCACCACTTCTTTGCATCAGGCCTATGAAAAGTGAGATCTTTAGTCTGAAGGTGCAGCCACTCCATTCAAATGAAGGGAGTAAGGGTCCCAGGTCCTCTGTGCTAAAGTAAAGACCCTGATTGAGGACTGAGGACTCCAAGGAGGCTAGGATGGAAAATTCCCCCTGAGAAGTCAGCACTGTATGCATGTGGATAGCAGTGATAAACTTCAGAACAGCAAAGGAAATAGTTCCCATGACCTGCCATTAGTTAACATGACGGTCTTGGATATGAAATAAGAGGACCCTTCAGCTCAAGAATGTGAGCCCCTGCTGTCACCCTAGGATGTTTGAGGCAGGGCTGACAGGCTACAGCTTAAAGCTCAATCTAACTTCCTCTACAGGTTTCCCAAGGGGACTGCTCATCAGGAAGACAGGAGCCCAGTGGATTTCTAGAGCATTTACCTCACAGAAAACTACAAATGTAAAATTCCTTTTAACTGGTGGAATTTCCATGTTGAAAGTGCACACATCCTTTCAAGCTCCCTAGTCCAGTGGGCCCTTATCACCTTATCACCTGTTCCCTTACCCTATACTTCAGCCTGCTGTCCTTGACCAGAGTCATCATGCCTCGGGGACAGAAGAGAAAAGTGTCCAGCTGTGAGGACAGCCACCAGGCCCGAAATGGCTCTCAGCGTTGCAAGAGAGCTCAGATTAGAACAACAATGGAAGAAGAAGCCCCCTCCACTTCCTCTTCTGTTTGGGGGGCTATTCCCCAATCATTTGCTGCTGGGCCAACTGGCACTTCCCAGGATCCTTGGAGGTTACCATCCACTACCATTACTACTCCAGGCATTTTTGACACAAGATCTCATGAAGATAATAACAGCCAAGATGATGAAGATCCATGCTCCCTGGTCATCTCATCCTCCACTGAGAACTTGTGCAGTGACACGTTAACTATAAAGGCACGTTTGTTGGAAAAGTTCCTGCTCTATAAGTACAAAATGCATCAGCCCATTACAAAGGAAGACATGCTGAAGGTTATCGATAATAAATACCATCATCAGTTTTCTGAGATCCTCAGGAGAGCTTCTGACCGCATTGAGGCCACCTTTGCAGTTGAGCTGAAGGAAGTTGACTCAGATGGTAACTACTATGAACTTGTCAGCAAGCTAAAACTCCCCAACAACGGGAGGATTTATGCTGGCAGAGGGTTACCCAAAACTGGTCTTGTAATGACTCTCCTGGGTGTGATCTTCATAAAGGGCAACTGTGTTTCTGAGGAAGACATTTGGGATTTCCTAAATAGGATGCATGTATATGCTGGGAGGAAGCACTTCATCTATGGAGAGCCAAGGAAGCTCATCACTAAAGATTTGGTGAGGCTGCAGTACCTGGAGTACCGCCAGATCCCCAACAGTGATCCTGCGTGCTATGAATTCCTGTGGGGTCCCAGAGCCTGTGCTGAAACTAGCAAGATGGAGGCTCTGGGATTTCTGGCCAAGATCCATGATGCTGTTCCCAGTGCATTCTCATCACGATATGAAGAAGCTTTGCAAGATGAGGAAGAGAGAGCTCAAACCAGAGCTGTAGCTGGCCCTACTACTACCATAGGGGCCGGGCTTGTCTAATGGCTAAGTCTAGCAGTTTCTCCCAGTCTTATTGAAGTCTGAGTGTTTTTCACCATCCAGATAAGAAAATACAACATCGCAGTAGGGACTTTCTTGGAAGTGTGAACGAATTCCACAGATGGGGGAATGTAATGAAAGAAAAAAATAAAGCATGGTCAATCCTGATTTTCCTCATTCCTTTTAGTCTTTTGTTTTGGAAAACTAAATCATTTATACCTCAATATATTGGTTTAGGTTATTAAACATGCCAGGAAAATTAAATTGTAATAAGTTAGAACTCTTGCTCACTATGTCTCTTAATCCCCAAACATCTATTTAGTATCTGTTTCGGGGGAAGTTTTGTACTGGTATTGAAGAAGCTCAGGTAAAGACTCAAATTCTACCCATAGCATTTTCAAAGCCAGGAGCTATGATTACATAAATGTTGCGACGCCTTCTGTAACTTACAAGAAAGTAGGAAAAAATGGGTGAGCAGGGGTATTATAGGTGAGAGCAGAAACATATGAATTTTCCAGGGCAAAGAAGTTTGAGTTTTGGGGAAAGTGCTAGTCGGTCTGTGTGGTGCAGCTTTCAAATTAAGCTGTGTTGGAGGGTGAGTGAGACTGTGGGACTGGTGAGAAAAGGCCAGACCTTCAGATGATGCCTTCAAGTCAAGAGAGAAAACTCTAGACTGGAAAATTTCTACTGTAATGGAAGGCCTAACATTATGTGCTAGCTACCTTGATTTCTTTTTCTTATCTTGATTTTTATGAAGCTGGAAGGGCCTAACTGTAAATTCTCCTCTGCACTTGCAGATAAGGTCTCCTAGTCAAACAGCCAGCATTATGAAGGGGACCAGGCACAGATTTTGCTTATCCCTAAGTATTGAGTTTCTATTCGCTACCAGCCCTCAGTTTGGTAGCCTCACCTAACCCGCCCCCCCAACAGCTTCATTTAAAAGTTGCAATATATCCAGCGGTGCCTGTGGGTAGGGCAAAAGGATAGAGCACTGGTCCCATATGCCAGAGGCGGCAGGTCAAACCCAGCTCCAGCCAAAAACTGTAATAAAATAAAATAAATAAAAAAATAAAAGTTGCAGCATATCGACTGACTTGCCAGTTTCCCCAAAACTCAAGCCATTCACATCTTCCTTTGCAAACTAGAGGTCACATCTCTCTTGATTCACAATACCTATTTCCCACAGACCTTGCTTATTCCCTCTGGTCCTAAGTACAATCCCTGTGTGGCCATGTGTGGCATGTGGTGTCCTTCTAACCTGGGCTTTAAGTATGAGTAGCATGATTTCTTGGCCTATTGGGTAATGACAAGTGAGTATATATGTGTGGAAATTCCTCTCTCATCAATGAAGTAAATAGAAGGCCATTAGAATATGCTTTTATGAATTAGTTGGGAATAATACAGAAATAAATCTCTACTTAAAGTCATGTATTAGTTTGTTAAAACTGCCATAAAAAAAAAAACCACCATAGGGTAGCACCTGTGGCTCAAAGGAGTAAGGCGCCGGCCCCATATACCATAGGTGGTGGCTTCAAACCCGGACCAGCCCCAGTCAAAAACTGCAAAAAAAAAAAAAAAAACCCACCATAGACTGACTGGGTGGCTTAAATAACAGAAGTTTATTTTCTCATAGTTCTGGAGGCGGCTAAAAGTCCAAGATCAAGATTCCTGGGTGATGCAGACAGCTAACTTCCTGCTGTATCTTCACCTGGTAGAGAGAGAGGGAGTGCAAGCTTTCTGGATATTAATTCATAGAGGCCCTGTCCTCATGAATTCATCTAAACCTAATAATCCCTCAAAGGTCTCACCTCCTAATACCATCACATTGGGAATTGGGATTTCAAAAAATAAATTTTGAAGGAGCATAAACGTTCAGTCTATAACAGGGTTTACCAAACTCAGTGGCAGATGAAGAACTTACAATAT
The DNA here is from genome assembly GCA_963574575.1 of Galagoides demidoff. Lineage (NCBI taxonomy): Eukaryota > Metazoa > Chordata > Mammalia > Primates > Galagidae > Galagoides > Galagoides demidoff. Next base: position 19,021 of record CAUYQV010056216.1, on the reverse strand, counting down.
TCTCATACTTACAAAGTGGTGATAGGGCTAGACTAGACCCCTGATCTGAATTCTTCCAGGGTGGCACACACTGTTTGAAGTATCTTTATTAATTTTTCTTCTCACTACCTCCAAGTATATCTCAAGTAACTATAAAAGAAGAGAGAAAGAGATATTTTGTGCCAAAAGTAGTGTGTTGGAATACATATCCAGAGTAGTTAGAATGCCAAAATAAATGAGAGGTTTGAATAATGAAAAGAAGATAATATTCATTAACATTATAACTCTCTCTATATGCAGTGTCAGTCTCAAAAGATCTCACAAAATTATCTGCCTCAGTTCATTTCCTTTAGTAAGTACAACTTTCAGAAGTTACATAAAAGATTAAATCTGAATGACTTAATGAAAGTCATTCTTAATGACTTAAGAAAAGGAATAGATCAATGTTTGTTTTCTGTGATAGCCACCTCCTATCCCAGGATTTCTGCCTCATTCTTCAGCTTCCCCATCTCATCACTCTGAGAATTCACATCTATTCTATGCAATATTTGAAGTAAGAAGACTGGCTTGGTGCCTGTGGCTCAGTGACTAAGGTGCCACCCACATATACCTAAGGTGGTGGGTTCGAATCCAGCCCCGGCCCACCAAACAACAATGACGGCTGAAACCAAAAAATAGCCAGGCATTGTGGTAGGCGCCTGTGGTCCCAGCTACTTGGGAGGTTGAGGCAGGAGCCTCGCTTGAGCCCAGGAGTTAGAGGTTGCTGTGAGCTGTGATGCCACGGCACTCTACCCGGGGAGACAGCTTGAGGCTCTGTCTCAAAAAAAAAGTAAGGAGACTATTCAAGAGTTTGCATTAGTTTGCAGTCCTCCCAACAGTGTAAAAGTGTTCCCCTCTCTCCACATCTGCACCAGCATCTGAAGCTTTGGGACTTTAATCTTATAGGGGTTAGGTGATAGCTTAGGGTGGTTTTGATTTGCATGTTCTGATGATTAGGGATGACGTGCATTTTTTCATATGTTTATTAGCCATCTGTCTGTCTTCCTCTAAGAGAAGAAGTATGGAGAATCCTCAAAAAATTTAAATTAGATCTCCCATTTGACCCTGCAATCCCATTACTAGGCACCTATCCAGAAGAAAAAAAAAATCATTTTACATTTTATCATAAGGACATTTGCACTAGATTGCTTACTGTAGCTTAATTTATAATTACCAAGATGTGGAAACAACCTAAATGCTCATCAACTCAGGAATGGATTAACAAATTGTGGTATCTGCATACCATGAAATATTACTCAGCCATAAAAAAGATGGTGACTTCACATCTTTCATATTAACCTGGATGAAGTTGAAACACATTCTTCTCAGTAAAGTATCAAAAGAATGGAAAAGCAAATAAATACCCAATGTACTCAATACTAATATGAAGCCAGTAAATGATCTAATGTACATCCACATAAGAGAAAAACTCAAATCAATTCAAGTTGGGGGAAGGAGGAGGAGGGAGGAGAGGGAAAGGGGAAGGGAGGAGAAGGGGAGGACATGGAGGAGGGAAGGGTAGAGGGGGAGGAAAAGGGGGGCTGCTCCCACTGAATGGGCAAGGTGTATGGGTGTTTGGCACAGCCTTTGAGTGTAGGACATAACTACAAGAAGGACTCTACCTAACAAATTCAAGTATTTTGACCCGGTTGTTTGTACCATCACATTAAACTGAAATAAAAAATAATAATCATGATGATTTAAGAAAACAAAGGAGTTTGCTGAGATGTGGCAATTCTCAGAAAACGTTTCCTTAAAGAGGCAGAAAGCAGGGATGAGGACCTGGTTGTAAAGGACTACTGATAAAAGAGCCTAAGGCTAATTTAAAGGAGTCATATTAAGACTCCTCTTAAAAACTGAGGGAGCAGAGTACTCCAGAACAGAGGAGGCGCCAGAGATTTTGTCCCGGCTGCAAGCCTGCAGCGGCTTTTCATTGCCGCGTGGCACTCACTTTCTTCGGAGGCGCCATCCGAAGAGGGTTGCAGACTTTGCCTAAGGCAGGTGGCCTCAGCAAACTCAAGCAAGGAGTCCCAGGCTGAAGCAGGAGTCAAGGTAAAAATCGTGGGAGAGAACAAGAGAACCACAGCCTCCAAAGCGTGCCCCAGGCCCTCTCCCCAATAACGTCGCCCCTCCCCCCCCCCAGCTTCTTGGCCCTGCTCCCCACTTCTCCGTCCTAGGAAGCCCTGAGCAGACTAGGCAGGCTGAGATATGTGCCCATTTCTGCCTTAAGCTCTCAGAAAGGTGACCACTCTGATAAAAGTGGGTACCCCTTCCCCCGCTTTCTCTGACCCCCGGTCAGTGCAGAGAGAAAGGAACCCTATTAATAATCCGGGAGAGGAAACTTACGTGGGAAGTCCCACCAAGCTTCTTTGCTAGCCTCTCGAGGACCCAAATACAGAGATTAGATGACTATGAGCTCACCTTTCCTATTTGGTGATATCGGGGAACCAAGGGCTTCCGTCTGGTTGGGGGAGGGGGTCCGTTCAGCAAAAAGGAGTATTATGCGGGCGGCGCCTGTGGCTTAAAGGAGTAGGGCGCTGGCCCCATATAGTGGAGGCGGCGGATTCAAACCCAGCTCCGGCCTAAAACTGCAAAAAAAAAAAAAAAAGGAGTACTATGCCCTTTGGGGAATCAAAAGTGGAACGTAGAGCGATTACTAAGGCGATCACTGCAAGAAGAGTGGCAAAGCTCTCGGGCAGGGCTACCGAGCTGACTTATGCACGGAGGGTTACTGAAATGGGAGGACCTTGTTTTGGGAGAAGTGTCCTCAAGTCAGGAAAGGAAAGCTTTCCAGGTGCAGCCAGGAGTAAAAGTGGAAACCCTATGTGAGGACTGAGGGGATCCCCACCCTCCTGAAAACCTGGACTGCCTGGAAACTGGTGACGTGACTCGCGCCCATTTTCTGCTATGGTATGGGAGAAGGTTGTTGGTGGTGAACAATTTTGTCCAAAAGGGATGGCCTAAGGTTGTCGTAGCAGGATTCCCAAGTATTTCTGTGAGTTAAGGTGAAAACCATGATGTCTGAGGCCTGACAATGATCCTGCTGAAGAATCTATCCTCTTTTCTCAGCCTGGGGAGAATCATAGGCAGTTAAAGTGGTCCTCATGGCCTCCTAGGGGGCTCTCAAGAGATACTGGCAGGAAGAGAGAAGTCGCAGGCCATGCCAAGGGTCAAAACAAGGGTTGAGGGGGCCGTCCCTGATTTGAAGAGATAACAAAGAATCCGAGCCTCACCCTTGCATTCAGCACTTGAAGGACCAAAGCAGGACTGCCCTGCTGGGGCTTTCCCCCATTTCTTTATATAAAATCTAAGGGAGATTAAATTTTTGGTGTGACATTGCAGCCACCATTGAGCAAAAGGGAGGTGTAACTAGACACTATCTGGAAATAAAGCGAGTTCCCTGAATGAGAACTGAAGGCTCAAGCAGCTCATGACAGAGAGCCCCCCCCCACCACCACCACTAGTCAGATGCTCCCTAGCAGGGGTGGGGGACAGAGAAATTCCTTCACTTTTTCGTTGGGGATCTCAGGGAGGTGCTGGCTTTGGTGTGAAGTGTTGACTTCAGAGTATCAGAAGGGGGGACCTGACAACAGTTGACATGATGAAAGGACTCTCACACCTTAGAATAGAGGGACCCCATTACCAGGACAGCCCCTGCCATCACCCCAGTAGACTCCAGGCAGGGCTGGCAAGATGCAGACTAAAACTTACTCTAATGTCCTCCAGAGGATTCTTGGCACAGACTAATGGGGAGGTCCAGAGCCCTGTAATTTCCCAGAGAAGTGCTCTAGGAAAACTACAGAGGCTTGGGCAGTGCCTGTGGCCCAGTGGGTAGGGCGCTGGCCCCATATAGCCAGGGTGGTGGGTCCAAACCTGGCCCTGGCCAAAACTGCAACAGAAAATAGCCAGGCATTGTGGTGGGCACCTGTAGTCCCAGCTACTGGGGAGGGTTAGGCAAGAGAATTGCCTGAGCCCAGGAGTTGGAGGTTGTTGTGAGCTGTGACACCACAGCACCCTACTAAGGGTGATAAGGTGAGACTCTGACGCTTAAAAAAAAAAAAGAAAAAACCTACAGAGGCAGCATTGGTTAAAGATGAAGTGATCTCTCCCTGCTGATGGTGCCACACCATCTCCTTCTTCCTCCTCCAGGTGCCTGCATCACCAGCCGTCCTGCTCATACTTTCTCCTGTTATCCTTAACCAAAGTCATCATGCCTCGAGGTCAGAAGAGTAAGCTCCATGCCCGTGAGAGGCGTTCTCAGGCCCGTCGTGAGTCTTATCAGGCAAAAGCAGCAGCAGAACAGCCGTCTGCCTCTGCCTCTGCCTCTGCCCAGGCCCCGGCCCCGGCCCCTGCCTCTGACCCGGCCCCGGCCCTGGCCCCGGCCCCAGCCCAGGCCCCGGCCCCGGCCCCGGCCCCGGCCCCTGCCTCTGACCCGGCCCCGGCCCCTGCACCTGCCTCTGACCCGGCCCCGGCCCCGGCCCCGGCCCCTGCCTCTGCCTCTGAGTTCGCATCTCCTCCTAAAGTTGCTGAGAAGACCTTGGCTGTTACTGTGTTCCGCAGCACTTCCAAGAAGCCTCCAAAAGCCCCAGCTGTTGTTGCTACTACTTCTGCAACCATGATTAGCACTAGATCTAAAGAAATCTTCAAAGTCCGGCTTGTGAAAAAGAAACTTAAAGCCGAAGGCTCACCTGGCACTAAGAATTACGGCAGAGATCCTATAGTCAGGAAGATTGGGCTGTTGGAGCAGTTCCTGCTCTACAAGTACAAAATGAAGCAGGCCATTAGGAAGGAAGACATGCTGAAGGTTATCAGCCAGAAGTACAAAGATCATTTTGATGTGATCCTCAAGAAAGCCTCTGAGCACATCGAGATTGTTTTTGCAGTTGATTTGAAGGAAGTCGAGTCAAACCCGGAATCATATGAGCTCATCAGCAAGCTGAAACTCCCCAACAATGGAAGGATCCGTGGTGGCAGGGGCTTACCAAAGACTGGTCTCCTGATGAATCTCTTAGGTGTGATCTTCATGAAGGGCAGCTCTGCTCCTGAGGAAGACATCTGGAAATTCCTAAATATGATGCGAGTATATGCTGGGAGGAAGCACTTCATCTATGGAGAGCCAAGGAAGCTCATCACTCAAGATTTGGTGAGGCTGCAGTACCTAGAGTACCGCCAGATCCCCAACAGTGATCCTGCGCGCTATGAATTCCTGTGGGGTCCCAAAGCCCTTGCTGAAACTACCAAGATGAAAGTCCTGCAATTTATGGCGAAGGTCAATGATACCATCCCCAGTGCCTTCCCAGTCTATTATGAAGAGGCCTTGCGAGATGAAGAAGAAAGAGCCCAAGCCACTGATGAAACCACGCCTGGGGCTACTGATGAAGTTACTTTGGTTTGGAGAGAAGAAGAAAAAGAAGCCAGAATCATTGGTGTAGCTAAGAGGGCTATTGCCAAAACTCGTGCAAGGCGTCATGCAATGTCCTACTGATGCTGGTGTCTTTTTTCTCATCCTGATAAGAAAGTAGAATGTTATAATAGCAATTTTCTTGAAAATAGAAAAGAATCCCCAGTAAAATACATGGGGTAATATAATGGAGAGAAAATATTAGAAGAGCATCCCTTGCTTTCCCTATTTTGTTTAGTAAAATTAGTTGATCTATACTTTGTGCAAAAAAAAAAAAGGAAAAATAAATCTTAATAACTTAGACCTTGGGTTTACTGGCTCTTTTATTCACCAAACAGTACTTGAGCATCTGGTCTTTGAAAAGCTTTGTGCTGGTACTGGAGGTACTCCAGAAGACTTAGCCTCTGCTCAGCTCGTATAACTTTTGAGCTTACATGCTGCAGTCATTCAAGTTAGAAGCTGAATCTATGACTTCTAGGTCAAGGAATAAAATGAGTGAGGATCAGGGTGCTCCTAGTGAGATCAATCAAATGGGAACCTCCTGAGTAAGTCAGTTTGAGACTTGGGAAAACTCTGAGTCCTTAGTGGAATGTAATTTTCATTTAAGCTGGTGGACTAATTGAGGTTGCAGAAGTGATGAGTAGCAGCCAAAGCCCCAGATGGTATGCTTCAGAGTTGGGAAATAAAACCCTGTGAGTTAGTCTGTTTGGGCTGCTGTAACTAAATCCCATGGAGTGCTTGGCCTAAACAATAAAAATTTATTTCTCATAGTTTTGAGGCTGGGAAATCTAATATCAAGGTGCCAGCAGATTTTATTCTTGACCTTTCCTGGATTATAGAAATTCACTTTTTCTATGTGTTTTCACATGGAGGGAGGAGAAGGAGGGAGGGAGAGGAAGGGATGGAGGAGAGAAGTGGGGGGAGGGAGGGAGGGAGGGAGGAGAGAGGTAGGGGAGGGAGGAGAGAGGTGGGGGAGGGAGGAGAGAGGTGGGGGAGGGAGGAGAGAGGTAGGGGGAGGGAGGGAAGAGAGGGAGGACAGAGGTGGGGGGAGGGAGGGAGGGGCAGGGAGGGAGGAGAGAAAGAGGGGAGGAGGGGAGGACAGAGAGAGAGAAAGTGCTCTAGTCTCTTTCTTAAAGGAGCACTAGTCCCAACATGGGGCCTTCACCCTCATAATATAAACTAAACCTAATTACTTCTCAAAGGCCCTGCCTTCGAATTCCATCACACTGGGACTTGGATTTCAGCATATCAAATGGGGGGCACATAAATGTTCAGTCTGTAACAAAATTGCTCCCACAAATTCCTTTGATTGCAGGTAAGCAAGAAACAAGGTTCCACTTGGGCAGGAGATCAAGGTATCTCGTGCACTGATTCCAGTGCAAGTGAACACAGTTGGGGAATTTCATGCACATGTTCTCGGAGGAATTTCTGAGAAAAGGGGATGATAATCCCTTGAGGCAAGATGCACAGAAACCATTGTATTGGTATTTTTTGTCTTGAAATTAGTGGGCTAAATCCCACTGCATTAAAAGAGCATTTTACTTAGGTGATCTTGAATGCAATTTAGCAAACTCTAAGCAAGGGTTAGGTTTTGTTTGTTGAGGGTAGAATAAAATGTAAATAAAGATGATTTTGATGGAGAAACACCCAGGAGACACAGAAGGACTTGTGCCTTTACATCAGTTTTAGGAGCTGGAGTTATATCTAGCTGGGGAAGACAGCCCTACACCCAAGTTAAATAACAGTTGTTCCCACTAGGAAAAATTACATAGGTTTACTTGCTAGGGAGAATTTTTGACTGATTCAGTGCTCTTTGTAAAAAAGGTATTCATATTCTCTAACATCTCCTGGATTAAAAAAAGTTCCCCAAGCACGGTGGGGGTTGCCATCTGAGATCAAAATAATATTAATAATTGTTGGATGGCATCTGTCGCTCAAAGGAGTAGGGTGTTGGCCCCATATGCTGGAGGTGGTAGGTTCAAACCCAGCCCCGGCCAAAAAATGTGGAAAAAAATATATATATAATATTAATAACTGTCAAATATTGGGAAGTATTTTCCAGTCATTTTGCCAGGTGGTTTATATGTTAATACGTACATTCCAACAGTTTTTTAAAGAAGGGGTTTACCAAATTCACTCGGCAGATGATGAACTTGGAATTTTCTTAAGTTCACAGGACTGGTAAGTAGCAGGCCTGGGATTAGAGCCCTGGTCTGAATTTAAAGCCCACCCTCTTCCACTGCTCCCACGTGAGTTAACCTTTCTGTCTCTTAATTCACTCTCTCCCTCACTGTTCCAAAATATATCTCAAGCAATAAAAAGACACTTGTAATCAAAATACTAAAAGCAGGCCTATACAGGGAAGGTAAACAGGAGAATAAATAAAAAATTGGGAATTGTCTGTGGGCTTTATTTTCTTAGGATCCTGCTGCTCCTAAGCCCATTTTACCTGAGAACTAATTCTGCCCAGGAGCTGATATTTTTTCCAGCTTTTACTCTTTCCAGTACTACAACGCTTTCCCCCCTAGAGCTTCTGCACTGTGTACTCCCCTCGACTCTGCAAACTGACCTATCGGCCAGCTCTTTATGTCTTCACCATGTCCTCCCCTGATAATCTATCACCTGCTCTCATGATGTAGGGCAGTCCTACTCCCTGGTGGCCACTCATTCACTGTGTATATCAACTTCGTGTCCCCGTTGACGTGACAACTTAGAGATCTTCTCCTTTCTTCCTTCCCACTTATGCTTCCCTCTCTCTTGCTCTCGTTCTCTTAGTTTTCAAATGTTCCTTTTAATAGATGAAGTAGTTTCCAAGTGTGAGTCTATGGATCACTTTAGACATTTACTGCTATGTATCAGGTTTAAAGCAGGAGATTTTATATTTTGTGAAACACATCGGGAAATGTCCTCTGACTTTGTGATCTAAAACAGCATAAGAGGACATCAGAACAGGTGTTCCTTTGGAAATGTGAGGTGACTTAGCAATTAAACTATTTGGATTAAGAAATAGAAAAAAGTAAAATAGTGTGAATTTCTGTCTTCCCTATTACTTTTAGCCAGCTTTTCTGTAAAATCAAATGGCATACACCAGGATTTGTTTATCGCATTTAAGAATGTAGGGAAAACTAAATCTTAACGAATTAGATACTATGCTTATTGAGTAATTTATTCCCTTAACATTCATTGGGCATCTGCTATTAGGAAAACACTGCACCATTGCCAAAGATGTCAGGAGTTTTGTTTCTAGAAGTAGTAATCTCATAAAGAAGATTGTGAGATAGCATGGTCGATCAAAGGGACAAATAATCAGAGAATGAGGACAGTAGGGTCCCCATGAAGGCAGTAAAGTGGCATCTAAGTGTAAATACATCAAAACAATGCCATTTTGGAAAATGCAAGTTCCTCAGTGGGACTGAAATTAAGTTGACCTATGTCATGGGACAGGAGCGCTATGAGAATGGAGAAGAGCCAGAATGGTGAGACTAAAGCTTGGAATCCAAAGTGGCTCTTGAATCCTGTAAAAAGAAACTTTCTATTGATATCATCGAAATATATGTTCCAGGGCCTTTCTCATTGCATTTGAAAACATTTTGCAAAGTAATCATTTTACCTATATTGTCTCAAAAGATTTACTAAAAAATATGTGTTTTTTTAAATTAAATGATAGCTGTGTACATTAATGCAATCATGGGGTTATTGTGTTAAGACATTTATATTCTACTTTCAGAAAGATTCACTTGTACCCTTGTGTTAATGCTCTTCTGAGCTGATCTGTGGAAACCAATTGACTGATACTCTTTATCTGTACTTAAGAAAGACCTATTCTAGGGGTGGCACCTGTGGCTCAGTGAATAGGATGCCTGCCCCATATACCAAGGGTGGGGGTTCAAACCCGGCCCCAGCCAAACTGCAACAAAAAGTAGCTGGGCGTTGTGGTGGGCACCTGTAGTCCCAGCTACTTGGGAGGCTGAGGCAAGAGAATCACTTAAGCCCAAGAGTTGGAGGTTGCTGTGAGCTTTGACGCCACAGCACTCTACTGTTAGTGAGACTCTGTATCAAAAAAAAAAAGATCTATTCTAGTACATTATAATTTCTTGAATATAATTTAGCAAGGACTGGGGTTTTGATGGCTGTAGAATGAGTGGTGACTGGGATGGTTTGGTTGAACACACAGCTGGGAACAACAACAACAACAGCAGCAGCAGCAAAAGAACAGGACATAATGGTATTTTGGCTCTTAACACAACTGCTAGGAGATCTGAGTTGCACCCTGCTGGAAACAACAGATCCACACCCAAATTAAAGCAACTTCTCTGGGGTGTGTTTCTGTGTTTTTTTGTTGTTGTTTTGAGAGAAAGTCTTACTCTGTCACCCTGGGTAGAGTGTTTCCTCGCAGCAACCTCAAACTCCTGGGATTGAGTAATCCTCTTGCCTCCACCTGCTGAGTAGCTGGGACTACAGGCATGAGCTACTACGCCTGACTAGTTTTTTTTCTTTCCTTTTTTTTTGTGTGTGGGGGAAAGAGTCTCATGCTGTCGCCCTGTATAGTTGCTGACTATCACTATGTACATACGTGACAGGATTTTAAACAACAGGGATGGCTTCTATGACTATTTTTAAGTTTGTCAGTATTCTTTCTGGTCTCATTGGATTAAACTTTTAAAAGAAAACAATGTGTTCAATAAACAGTTTCTTTAACAATAATTTTTAATTCATGTAGCATGTTTTAAGTGTATTTTCCCCATAAAATCACAAATTATTTTCTGTGAGTTATTTCTCCATTAGTGTTAATATTCCTAGAGTAGTAAGGTACATTTTTTTTCATATAGACACAATAAATGCATTTCTAAGTGGTGTGCAAAATGTCACGCAGAATTAATGATGGCATGGATATTTTAGCTTGTATCCATAATTACATAGCCTGTCGAACAGTGAAAGCATTAGCTTTCCTTAGAAATGTATGCTACACCTATAAGAGACCAGGGATACTTTATATAAGTAAAATAACCCATCCACAATATCACTTATACATAATTATTAGAAAATATAATACTTTAAAATATTGATTTCAAAAATAATAGTACCTAATCTGTGATGGCATTAGGCTTCTCTATGGACACTAGATAATAAAATAAAAATGTCCTTTCTTACAAAGGATGCATATTGTGACTACTAACAGGGGTCCTGTCCCAATTAATGTGTACAATTGCTTTCACTGCATTTAAAGTGGTTTGTGAAAACTGAAACTTAAGCCACAGTGTTAAAATACGGCCTGGGTCTGAGCCACATGTTTTCCATGAACACTATATTGCTCTTAAAGCAATATTTGATTTTTTTTTTTTAGAGACAGTCTCACTCCATCACCCTCTGTAGAGTGCAGTGACATCACAGCTTACAGCAACCTCCAGTTCTTGGGCTTAGGCAATTCTCTTGCCTCAGCCTCCAGAGTAGCTGGGACTACAGGCGCCCACCAGAACACCCGGCTATTTTTTGTTGTCGTTTGGCTGGGCCTGGGTTCAAACCCGCCACCCTTGGTATATGGGCCAGCAACCTACTCACTGAGCCACAGGCACTGCCCAGCAATATTTGAAAATTTAAGAGTTTAGCATATGAGTACTTTAGGGTAGTTCCTATTACAGTAACATTTTTTTTTAAATCAAATGTGACTAGTTCATGATATGGTCCAGTGGTGTATAAAATTTCTTTTAGAGAAACTAATAATTTCTTTGGACCAATGCATAAAACAGAAGCTAAAATTTCTTCCTTTGACTACCATTCATGTGTTCATACTGATTAAAATTCTTCTGACTCTCGAAATACTGAATTTTTGTTTTCTGCAGATGGGGAGTAATTCATTTTGCAAATAAGAGTTATTCATTTTTTGAACTTCATTTTATCTGCCATAAGTTCTTCTATGTAACCAAGAGGAAATTTAATTAATGTAGAAAACTAAGAATACTAAGAAAAAATAAATTTCTTAACAAAATATTTAAAATGATATAGGACACTATTCTTTACAAAATAAAAATATTGCACTGGATATGATGTGGATAAATAATTTACGTCAGATGATCCCAGAAATAAAATTCAAAATTTATTTATGTAAAATAAAATGACTATACTTGCCTGTGATTGAGTTAATTTTTTTAGTCTAATTATTTAGCCTGAAAGTTAAAAAGCATTGAATGGTTAAGATAATAAAAGAAAGGATGCGTTATGGTCTTCTACTTTTTAGACTTTTCTGGTATATTGTGAAAATAGCAGAAATGTCACAATTTAGAATTCTATTAAATTACCTTGCCCCATAATTCACCTTAATATGGTGATACTTAATTTGAATAATCCAAGGATATTATAAATTCTCTTTTGGAGATATGTCTATCTATAGGATTCAGTAGTATCAGACATATTATGAATATTCAGTAAATGTTTGAAGATAGGAATTATAGTTGGCATTATTGTATTGAATCACATTGTCTGGGAAACTGGTTATTCTTACTTGCATGGGATGTCTGTTATTCCTTTTAAACAGAATACCAATTTAAATGGCTTATCACATTATCCTTCCAAGCCAGATAATAGAAAAAATATTCTATGTAGAATGAATAAACATCTTTAAACTTTCATAACAATAAAGATCCATAGACTATGAGACGGGAACATAAACCATAAAGGTACTAAAAATTATATACCCTTTAAGTCCTCTCTTCACCTTGTTGTGTTCTACAAAATAAGGAGTTATGAGTCATGAGAAAAACCCAGGCCAAAACTAAGAAAAAGTTGATTTAAAAATTGTAGTTCAAAACTATGAGGCCGGTGTTCAGGTTAAAAAAGTGATTTTTTTTTTTTTTTGCCCAAGTGGGTGGATTGCTTGAGCTCATGAGATTGAGACCAGCCAGAGCAACAGCAAGACTCTGTCTAAAAATAACCTGGCATTGTGGCCAGTGCCTGTAGCCCCAGCTACTCAGGAGGCTGAGACAAGAGGATCCCTTGAGCCTAAGAGTGTGAAGTTACTGTGAGCTATGATGCCATAGCACTCTGCCCAGGGTGATAGAGTGAGACTCTGTCTCAAAATAAAAAAAAAAAATGATTTGTTTGCTTGTTTGTTCTTTGAGACACAGTCTCACTGTCACCCTGGCTAGAGTGTCGTGGTGTCACAGGTCACAGCAACCTCAAACTCCTGGGCTCACATGATCTTCTTGCCTCAACCTCCTGAGTAGCTGGGACTACGGGCACTTGGCAGAATGCCAGGCTAATTTGCCCATTTTTAGTAGAGACAGGGTCTCACTCTTGTTCTGGATTAATGCTCTTGAGCTGAGGAAATCCATCTGCCTTTGTCTCCCAGACTGCTAGGATTATAGGCATGAGCCACTGCACCCAGCCTTAAAAAACTGATGTTAAACAATTTTTCTATGTGGAGCAAAAGTAATGGCTATATACATTAGTTATGTTTTGGATATCAAGTTATGAAATTCCCAGAGGATTCTGTTGATGGATGTTACTTTATTTTACTCATTTAAAGTGAATTTTTGTAAAATACAAACTACATACGATACCTCATTTTGTTTTACTGCTTTGCAAGCTTTATTACCATCATAGGAAAGAGTATTTAATTACTAATTATTCTCTAAATTGTTCAGCTAAATGGACATCTGTGACATTTAAAATATTAATACTAAATTAAGATCTTCAAATCCAAATGGTGCAAGGCACGTAAACTGCTTTGTCCAAATTTTGGCAGTGGAAAAAATGTAATGATGACGATGGATATAAAAATTCGGAGGTTTTTTTTTGACTACCAAAATGAAAACAGCATGTAAGAATGGCTAAAATGTCATATTATTGCTGATATCTGGGGTAGCAATGCTAATGAGAGATTTATATTTGTCATTATCCTAATAGATTTTAGAGTTCTATTTGAGGATTATAGTCATTTTAGGATTATTTAAAAGTATTTTTATCTAATAGTTAATATACTCAATGAAGGATATAATGCTGTGTTTCAAAACTACCTATTTATTTACTTTTTTTTTTTTTTTGAGACAGAGTCTCACTTTGTCACTCTTGGTAGAGTGCTGTAGCGTCATAACTTACAGCAACCTTGTTGTAATTAGCCTTGTTCTTTGAGACACAGTCTCACTGTCACCCTGGCTAGAGTGTCCTGGCGTCATAGGTCACAGCGATTCTCTTGCCTTAGCCTCCCGAGTAGCTGGGACTACAGGTGCCCGCCACAAGGCCTGGCTATATTTTAGAGACAAGGTCTCTGGCTCAGGCTGGTCTGGAACTGGTGAGCTCAGGCAATCCACCCACCTTGGCCTCCCAAGTGCTGGATTACAGGCATGAGCCACCGGGCCTGGGCCTATTTATTTACTTTGTGTGTGTATATGTTTAAGTAATGACCTTCTTATTGCTATTTACTTGCTGTTGGAGTTCAAGTGAATTAAACTATTTTTCTGAGTATCAGTTTCCTCTTTCATGGAACACAGTCACTATCATACTGGTTTTATGAAGGCTGAATATGATAATTTAGCAAAGGTACTGCCCTCATGATAGCTGTGGCTGAGATCGTGCTATGAATTTATTAAAACTATGGTCATTTTCCTGTTCCTGAGCACAGAGGATGTATATTTCTCAGCCTTCCACTACACTGTGTTGTGATCAGAGGAATGCAGGCCAAAGTGCAGAAGTTACATGAGCCACCTTCAAACCCAATCAAACACCACGTGCAAATCTCCAGTTCATCTTCCCCTCCCATGGTAACAATGAATGACCCGTATTCCTGTTAATGGAGCTATAATATAGCAGATCCTCCAACTGCCTGGTTCCTTAAGACACTTTTTGAAGCAAAGTTGGTCATAAAAAAAAAAAACTTTTTAAATACTATGCAATAAAGTCTTGAAGTTACTTTGATACGACAGGATAACTTATCATATCCAGACCAATAGAGAGACCAATCATTCAATATTATTTTCCTTTGTACTATCTTTTCATGGATGAGGAGAACAAAACCTCATATTTTAATTGGGTTATAATTCTTTCTTTGTCACAGCCTTACTTTTAAAATATTTATTATTAAATAACTAAAATATGCAAGAATATATTAGCACATACATTAAAAATAAACATTGATTTCAGCTATGCATATGATTGATAAAGGCAGCATTCCAATTCTCCTCCAGGAAACCATCCAGCAGGAGAAAAAAAAAAAAAACAGAAAACAGACTGTTTTCTACAAAATTCAGAAGCAAGCCACAAGATATTTTTGTGGCATGCTAAAACTGGAAATTAGAGGAAAGGAAAAGGAGATAATTCAAGGATAGATCCCAGGATTAAGAACCTTGCTGTGACACAGGAAGGCGCAAACACAACTATATATCTTTAAGTATGAGTATACTCCCTGAACGTGGGGAACATACCCTCAGGTGGAAAAGCAGTATTATGTACTTTAAAAACCTTGTGTGAGATGCAGCATAGGTGTGGTCCCAAAACTTACTAAATGGAGAATAGAAATGTCTTAACACAATAACTAAGAAAATGCCATGAAGGGTTAACCAGTTGGATGAAAATATTTCAAAGTGTATATAAAACCAGCACACTGTACCCCATGACCGCATTAATGTACACAGCTATGATTTAATGAAAAAAAAAAAACTTTGTGTGAAAATACATTTTTGAGGGAAGGGACATGGCAATAGGTGTGTGTGTTGTCTGTATATGAGCTGGGAGGCCCATGGTTGATGCACGGGTGCGTGTGATACCTGCCCCTCTACACCACATACAATCAATCCAGTCTGCTTAGAATAATAGATACAATGGAGTCCATGAGATTGTGCAGAGAAACCTTGATAGGAACTGGAAAAAAGAGAACCTTTCATACATTATATATATATATATATATATATATATATATATATATATATATATATATAATTAAATCATAAACACATAGATCATGTATATATTAATGCATTTATGGGGTACAATGTGCTGAATTCATATAGAATTAGGAACGCTTACGTCACACTGGTTAATATAAACCTCATCTCAGCCCAGTGCACAGCGAGTCCGTGAAGTCGGAAGTGACGCAGGGCGCCAGGCCAGTTCCTAGCTGAGCCATTCGGAGCGAGCCCGGCAGCTGCAGCCATCCCAGGGCGTGCAGGAGGCACCAGCAGGAGGATGGAGCTGAATCACCTGCTGATCCTGCTGGAGGCGGCTGAGTACCTAGAGTGCAGGGATCAAGACACTGAGCGCAGTTACGGTCTCAGTGCTGCCCTTCCACCGCAACTTCTCCAGGAAGAAAACAAAGGGGACCAGCCGGGTGCGCATTTAAAAAAAAATTATATATACACCTCATCTTGTTTACTTAATTATTGCATTAAGACATTTATACTCTATACTAATAGATTAAGGTGACCAGATGTCCCACTTTTGGTAGGACGGTTCCGATTTTTAACAATTTGTCCTGTGTTTTTAAACAGTCCTGATTTTTGGAAAGAATGCACGACAAGCTAGGGAATGCGGGAAAACAGGAAGGGAATATACGGTTTTCGGCTGCCATGTGGCTATTTCACCAGGATATGAGTTTTATATTATTTTTGTTAATTTTATAATGTTACACTTTAATAATAACAAATAATTGTTGAGAACTGATTATTGAGAACTGCTTATCAAAGTTTAAATTGTTGTCAGGCCCTGCCCCCGAGGCTTTGCCCTCCCCCCCCAATCATGGCCCACTTTACCAATGTTAAAATCTGGTCACGTTATAATAGATCCGACAGGTACCCTTGCATTATGCACCACAGGTGTGATTCCACCATTCACCTTCCCTCAATCTGACTTCTCCCCTCCCATCACATCACCCCTCCTCCCTCCTTCATCTTGGGCTATAGTTGTGATCTATTCTTCATATGAAGTTGTGAATGATTGTGAATTGGTTTCATAACAGTACGGAGTACATTGGATATATTTTCTTCCATTCTTGAGATACTTTACTAAGTAGGATATGTTCCAGTTCCATCCATGTAAACGTGAAAGAGGTAAAGTCTCCATCTTTTTTAAAGGCTGCTTCTGTTGTGAAACCCAATTATTGAAGAACATCTCTGCCTTGACTTTCCCAAATACAGGAATCTTTTGCAAACAGGCAGTTCAAGAAAACCACATTTTTCTTTTCCTTTCTTTTCTTTCTTTCTTTTTTTTTTTTTTTTTTTTTTTTTTTGAGATAGAGTCTCAAGCTGTCACCCTGGGTAGAGTACTGTGGTGTCACAGCTCACAGCAACCTCCAACTCTCAGACTCAAGTGATCCTCCTGCCTCAGTTTTTCTATTTTTAGTAAAGATGAGGGCTGGGGGGTGGGTGGGGGCATGGGGAGGGGATCTCATTTTTGCTTAGGCTGGTCTCAAACTCGTGAACTCAAGCTATCCACCTGTTTTGGCTTCCCAGAGTGCTAGGATTATAAGTGGGAGCTACCGTGCTGGCTCAAAGCCACATTTTTCAAAAAGTTATCATTGAAAGAAAACTAATGCAGTACCTACATAAAGACACCATTAGAATATAAAATCATGAATATCACCATTCATTAACTTATGAAAACATCCACTAGAAACATGTTGCCATAATCAGAAATGAAGTGTGATCAAATATTTTGTAATAAATGTTTAAGAAAATTTGGCTTTTTGACTGAAGAACCAAGGCAAAAATAAAAGAACTCAGGGAAGAGAAGACAAGAAAACAGTATGCAATGAAAATTAAGATGGTAGAATTGAAAAAAGAATCAGTAGAGGGCAGCACCTGTAGCTCAAAGGAGTAGGGCACTGGCCCCATATGCCAGAGATGGTGGGTTCAAACCCAGCCCTGGCCAAAAATTGCAACAACAACAACAAAAAAATTAGTAGAATAAATGAATCAGTCACAGAAAAGAAGATAGTTTTTAGGATAGAAGCACAAAAAGGAACACTGAGGACATGTATGACAAAACAGGCCAGTATAAAATGGAAACCTATGTCAACCTAAGCTAGGTTCAAATGTCGCTCTTACATAGCTGAGTGATAAGTTCGTTTTTGGCAGTGAGTGGTTTTACATAACCAAATATGCCATACAATGCTGGAATACATAAATTGACAATTTGAAGGTTGTGTACCTAAGATCAAACTAGAATAAGCTTAGAATTCACTTGCTTGTTGTTATTGATATTCACATATCCCTGTAATTTGATATTTTTATTTTATTAAATATATATCATATGGAAGTAGGTGTATGGTTTTAAATAAATACTTAAAATAGATACAGATGCTTTATTTTTAGTGCAGCCTCTTTGTTACATTTCCTCTTTTGCTTGACTCTCCTCCACTTTTATTCTTCTCCCTCCCCCCAAATCAGTACATACCCACTTTTCTGCCTTGAAAATGATTTAGATGAGGATGGCTCCTGTGGCTCAAAGGAGTAGGGCACTGGCCCCATTATACCAGAAGTGGCAGGTTCAAACCTGGCCCCAGCCCTAGCCAAAAACTGCAAAAAAAAAGAAAAAGAAAATGACTTATATGACACAATCTACATCCTTACATGTCCCACATACATAGAAAAACATATGCATGCATATAGGGATGATTTATTTTTGTCACTCTTGGTCTTAAAGAGATGGTATCACACTGTACACATGTGCCTACAACCTGATTTTCTCACTCAATAATACCTCATGAAAAGCACCTAACTCAAATAAGTGCTAATTCTTTTTTTTTTTTGCAGTTTTTTTCCGGGGGGTGGGGGGGCGAGTTTGAACCTGCCACCTCCAGTATATGGGGCCGGCACCCTACTCCTTTGAGCCACAGGCACCACCTGCTAATCCATTTTTCTAAACAGCAATATAATGACTAATAGTATGGATGTGCCAGACTTAATCCTGATATTTTCCTAATGACATAGGTTCCCTTTGTTTCTAGTTTTTGTTTTATTTTGTTTTCCAATGCAAATATTGCAGCAATAAATATTTGCATGCATTTGTCTTTAGATGCTTTTATTTCTCCCCCCCACCAAGGGATATTTATTAAGTAATAGTGACATATTTATCAATCTAGTATGTTCTGGAGTTAGTTAACATTAAGAATGCTTTTTGAAAGCTACAGTTGAAAAAAGGAATATGCAATTTTGGTTTAAAGAGCACAGGTGAAATCAGCACAGTTCACCATTACTGAATCTCTATAATCTTCTCTGTTGCACACCAACATGCCAGATAAGCAAGCTCCCACTTTTTCGAGAATGAGTAAAAAGCTCTACTACGAAACCAGAAAGTAAAGACCTTGTACACTGTGAGAAAGAGAATTTTGTAAGTATATTTTAGATAAAAGAGTACAAACCCATACCATTGATATAATCTCTTTTTTCATTTTTTCATTTTCTTTTTTTTCCATATATATGTGTTTATTAGGTTTCCAGTTTTTGCCTTCACAGAATTAAAAAGGCTTAAAATTTAATAACAATAACAATGTTTAAGATAAGGACTAGAAACAAAAACCTTGTAAAGAACAAACGAAGATAAATACATTTGGAAAAGAAATCAGATGATTGCTGCATCGAAATATTAAGCAATAATAATAATAATAATGCAACG
>CAUYQV010056212.1:0-10512 GCA_963574575.1 Galagoides demidoff | reverse complement strand
AGCAACCTCCAACTCCTGGGCTCAAGCGAGTCTCCTGCCTCTGCCTCCCAAGTAGCTGGGACCACAGGCGCCCACCACAATGCCCGGCCATTTTTTGGTTGCAGCCATCATTGTTGTTTTGGCGGGCCCGGGCTGGGGATTTGAACCTGCCACCCTAGGTGTACGTGGCTGGCGCCTTAACCGATTGAGCCACAGGCGCCGAGCCTTCACATACATTTATTAAAGTTAAACCTATGAGCAACCTCCATAGGGCAGCTAATGGGAGTAATAATACATGGACATATTTCATTTAATCCCTAGAATAACACCTGAGGGTGACTGCTGTTATTATCTCTGTATTACACACAGGAGGCAGAAGCCGAGAGAGGTCGGGGACCCACAGTGAGAGACGAGGCAGACATTCAGGCCCCAGCTCCCTAAATCTAAAGCCCACCTGGCACCTCTGCCCCTCCTGAGTTACACCAGGAGCACTGGCTCCGAGTGGGGAAGGGGAATTCCAGCTGAAGCCCGAAGCCCACAGGGCTCAAAGCGCTTTGACCCTGAGCAGAGAACACCTAGCAGGTACCAAATGGCAGCACGAGGCTGCAGAGCAGGCTGGAGACAGGAGCTGGGGTGGGTGGGGCAAGGCCAGGCGCACCAGGGGAAGGGGTTTGATTTTCCTGAGTTTACCACTGGAAGTGAGGAAGCACGCGTGGGAAGCCCTGGGGCTCGGTGTGGGCAGAAATTGGCTCTTTGGCTGACTCACCATCTTTTTTTTTTTTTTTTTTGAGATGGAGCCTCAAGCTATCCCCTGGGTAGAGTGCCATGGCATTACAGCTCACAGCAACCTCCAACTCCTGGGCTCAAGCCAGTCTCCTGCCTCAGCCTCCCAAGTAGCTGGGACCACAGGCACCCGCCACAACGCCCAGCCATTTTTTGGTTGCAGCCATCATTGTTGTTTGGCGGGCCCGGGCTGGGGATTCGAACCCACCACCTTAGATGTACATGGCTGGCGCCTTAGCTGATTGAGCCACAGGCGCTGAGCCGACTCCTAGACACTTCTAACAAAAGAGAGCTTATAGCTTCTCAAGCCCATGGGATCCATTCTTGGATAATTTTAAGTGTTAGAAAATTATTTCATATGTGGCACCTCACTTAGCTACCCTTCTAATTTTCACCCTTTGGCAACGCAGACTAGCTAATGCCGTTCCTTATTGGCGGCTCTTCAAATATGTCAGAGAACCGTAAACCTGCACATCTGTAGACACCTGTTCTATCAACTGTTTTGTACCTCATTTGGATCCCAGACCATTCTACTCACTTCTTGCTCTGTATTCTTGAGATCATCTCTATCTTTTGTGCTCGTATCAGCCCTGCACACTGCATATGGCTTTGCTGGTAGAGTTTGGTGAGCTGTCAGTTCCTTTGATGTGGACCAGGACTGCCTGGAGGTGGTATTTAACAGCTATATCGCGCTGTGGGATTTGTTGAGCTTTCGGCAAACCCAAACCCCACTTTTATTTCCTCCAGTGGATTTTGACCAAGCCAGTTAGTTCTCCATTATCTTTTCTTATATAACTGCTGTTTTAAACATAAATTCGGGAATTTATAGTTAATATTATGATTTAATATTAATGTTAACACCCCTAGCTAGTGTCTTTGAGAACTCACTATTTTAACTAGAGGGGTTTTCCCCAGCATTTGCCTGAAAAGATCATTTTGAATCTGGTTTCTTCCCTTTTCTTGGTCTTTCTCTCTTTTGAGAAAAATGTTTGCATATTTCATTCCTACCCAAGATATATTTTGATTTTGGCTGGTTCATAATGATAGCAGGTGTGTATGTGGCAGATCTACTGAGGGATTGCAGCTACCCAGATTTCTGCGTGTATGTGGTATGTGCTGCTTCATGTCCCTCCTGGTGCTGACGTCGTGTGGTTTGTTATTACACATTCTGCTTGTCTGTGGGCCAAGTCAAGTTCTCTAAATTATTGTACCACAGAGCTTATACCACAAAGAGTCATGATTATGAAGTACTTAGATTCATTTAGGAAAACAAGGGACAGAGAAAGATTTCAAATAGAGGAAGCAAAAAGATAGACCTTATTTTTCATTTCGAAGTCTGTATTTAACCAACTCAGCCCTCACATTTCTTTCCCAGTCTGTTCTGTCCTCCAGTCTGCGTGGTTACTTTTAAGTCATTATTCGTACCCCTTCCATGCTGTGGACAGAGAGTGTTTCAGCTGTTCCTCATCAGAAAGCTAGATGCTCTTTCTTAACATTTTGAGCTTGGTCGGTTCTTTCCTTTTTGAGCAGGAAAAGGGTTATTTGCTGGACAACCTGACCTGGCTCAGAGAGGAACAGATTTGAAATGGGAGAAAGTATTTGTAAATCACGTCTCTGACAAATAATTTGTACCCAGATTCTATAAAGAACTGTCGCATCTTAATAATAAAAATGCCCCTTTTAAAAATGAGCAAAGGATTTGAATAGGCATCGTTCAAAGAAGATAATGTAGATGGCTGGTATTAGCACATGAAAATATTCTGAGCCTTACTAGTTAGCAGGAAAATGCAAGTTAAACCAAAATGAGATACCACTCCACACCCATGTGAATGGCTAAAATAAAAAAGACAGGAAATAACAAGAGCCCATGAGGTCCTGGAGAAACTGGAACCCTTATTCGGCTGGTGCAGCCATTCTGGAAAGCAGTTTGATACTTCCTCAAAATGCTGAACATGGAATTATCATATGACCCCCCATTCTACTGCTAGGTGTAGACCCAAGAGATAAGAAAACCTGTGTTCGCACAAAACACTTTTTGTTGTTGAGTTGTAAGAGTTTTTAGAAAATGTATACTTTGGGCCGGGCACAGTGGCTCATGCCTGTAAATCCTAGCACTCTGGGAGGCTGAGGCAGGTGGATTGCCTGAGCTCACGAGTTCGAGACCAGCCTGAGCAAGAGCGAGACCCCCATCTCTAAAATAATAGCCAGGTGTTGTGGTGGGCGCCTATAGTCCCAGCTACTTGGGAGTCCAAGGCAAGAGAAGCACTTGAGCCCAAGAGTTTGAGGTTGCTGTGAGCTGTGACATCAGTGCACTTTAGGGTGAGAGAGTGTCACCCTTTTTTGAGACTGTCTCAAAAAGAAAAAAAAAATATAAATATCTATACATATGTATAAAATATGTATATATATATTAGAAAGAGTGAGAGAGATTGAATACAAGTCTCTTATCAGATACATGATTTGCGAATATTTCCTTTCATTCTGTGGATTGTCTTTTTACTTTATTGTTGTGGTGGGTGCCTATAGTCCCAGCTACTTGGGAGGCCGAGGCAAGATAATCACTTGAGCCCAAGAGTTTGTGGTTGCTGTGAGCTGTGACACCAGGGCATGCTACCCAGGGTGATAGAGAAAGAAAAAGAAAAAAATATTTATATAAATAACCATATATCTATATACATATAAAATATGTATATTTATATATATATTGGAGAGCGATTAAATACAAGTCTCTTATCAGATACATGATTTGCAAATATTTCCTCTCATTCTGTGGATTGTCTTTTTACTTTGTTGATGATATTCTTTGATGCCGTAAAGTTTTAAATTTTGGTGAAGTCCAGTCACGGTTTCTCTTGTCACTTGTGCTTTTGGTTCTATATAATTTGGAAGTGCTAAAATTCTTAGCTTATTTTTATTCTGGGCCAGTTGGTTTGCTATAATATGCTGTGAGTATTTAAATAATCAATATACGTTTGTTGTCAGAGATTCATAAACCCACATAACTCTGAATTTCTGCAGCAATACATCTCCTTGTTTATCTTTGTATCTCCTCCCTTGCCCTCCTTAGCACTTAGTGGGTGTTATCAATATAATAGAGGCTCAAAAAAGTACTCGTTGATGAAATCTAGGAGGGAAAGTTTACTTTTGCTAAAGACTTAAAGTATAGTTTGTTCAGTCTTTGAAGATAGATCTGAGTTTCAATCTTAGCTCCACCTACTGTGCGACCTTAAGTGAATTAACCTCCTGGAACTCCAGTTTTCACTTGTGTAAAAGAAAGATAACGATGTTTATTTTGAAGGATTGTTGTAAAGATTGCATTTAAAACCCTTTGCATTTGTAGAGGTTCCACAATAATAGTTGCTGTTTGCATCAGTTAACTGGTTGATACTCATTCTCTGCCTGGTGAAATGACAGTGATGCTTCTCTTTAGCTGTCTCAGAATGTGCGTAAGGACTGTCGAGATAATAGACTCTCCTTTTCCTTACTTCCTCTAGTAAGTGAAATTGTCTGTTTTCCAGAGTCTCAGAAAACCTTCCTTGGTCCTTGACCATCTCTGTTTTTGTTCATGTTGAAGCAACTTTGAGGGTATGGGCTAATTGCACTCTCCACGTGTGGTTACTGAAATTAAAATTAATTAAAATTAAATAAAATGAGAACTCCAGTTCCTCACTTGTACTACCTGTGGCTAGTGGGTATTTATATTGGGCAGTGCTGACGCAGAGCATGGTCATCATCGCAGAAAGTTCTGTTGGGCAGTGCTAGGGTGAGGTGTTGAGACAATTTAGGGTGACTTTTTTCAATGGTAGAAACATGAGAACTGAGTAGCCCCTTCCCAGCACCTCACTCTCCCTCCTTGGTGGGGGATGCTCAGGCCTAAGACACTTTAGTGCTTTAGATTCCTGGGAACTGGAGAGTTGCATAACTCAGGATGGTTTTATTCTTGATTATTTTTGTCGTTTCAGAAATTCAGCTTCCTCTCTGCTGATGGTAAGTTTGGTCATGAGGGAGGTCAGTGGGGTACCATAGGGGACAGTTATGGTTCAGTGACAATCACAGTGACCTGAGTGGGGAGGCAGAATACTTCCCCAAATCCCTAATTTTGTGATAAGTCTGGGTGCTAAAAGAAAAGAAATTTAATAGTACAAACAGGTGTTGAAGATTCTGGAAAAACTTTTGTGTTATTGGACTATGGTAATGTTTCAGAGTTTGGAGTCTTTGGAGACGATCTGTCAAGGACCCCTGCATCCCCAGCATTCTGCTCGAGATCTCATTAATTTGCCACCAGTGGATTTCTCCCCGTGACTTTGGATGTGTTCTAATTAGATTATAAGAACACTCTCGAATTCTTCTCCTTGACTTAAAAAATAAAAGAAGAATTAAATTCCTTTTGTTGACCGGATTTTTCTTATATCATCTTATGCTCCCAATCTTCTTGTCAACCTTAAAGTATGAGATACAGAGACTGTGATTAAGTATGGAGTTTATTCAAGCGTAAAGCCTGAGGATGGCCCCCTGGGAACACTGACTGTACTCCAAATGAATGGGGTCAGGGTTCCAGAGTACAGACATTAAGGCTTCACTTGTGTAGCAGAGACAGAGAAGTTCCAGCAGGATCACCTCGTTTTCCATAGAGACCAGTGCATACACCACAGTGATTTGGGCCAAGGGAGATTACTTTATTACTCTGGGAGGAGAGGTGTGTCTCTCTGGGGGTCTTATCCCTGGCCCTGCTTAGTCTTCCTAATTATTTGCAGAGGGAAAAAAGAGGCAGAATTTGTAGCTGCGTGCTGTGTGATTCGTGCTGCATAGCTGCATTCTCCCAGGGGTTTACTTTGGAGTTATTTTAAATTTGAATTATTTAATTTCACATTCTGAAATCATGCTTTCCATTTCCCATACTTCTATGAATTTATTGGTATGTTCCCTGGGTGTGGGTAGGACACACCTCAGATGGTTCCTGAAGATAGTTTCTTTTTAACTTAATCCGAGATACATGTCTTTAGGGAAATATGTATTGAGTCCAGGGGACATGGGTCTAGGTAAGGTTAACATTCAATGCCATCTGCTTTTAGCTAAGTGCTGACTTTGCTGGGCCAGATGAGCTCACTAGAAGTCATTCCTGAGATGGGAAGAAGTGATTAATTTAAACTATTTCAGCATTTCCAAAACCTTGATTCTAGTAGGGGTACCTTGGAAAAGGGAGTGTGTGGTTAAGGAAACAGGTTTCTTTCCAGAAAAGGGGCTCAAAGCCTTGAATATGTTAATAGATACTGTGGCTTTCCAAGGAGGAGTAGAGATATTTCCCAAACTTACTTGACCAAAGCACTCTCCCCCGACCCAGCATCTTGGGGACCAGTGGCCTACAGGACCCTTGCCTGGGAAGTCCTGAGCTGAGGACAGGGATCTGATAAACAGGAAAACACCCACAGTGGGAGAGGGCGAATGGAGCAATTTTATAAATACTTCTGCTTTTTGTTTCTCAGTTTGTGTTTCTCAGGGATTATTTTTAACTCAAGCCGTAGTCATTTGAAGCTGTCATAAACTTTCGAGCTCTTATCAGATAAAAGTGCCCCCAGCCTTGCAGGAGTAAGATCGTCACCTGGACTGAACGAAGGTAAAAATTGCTCTCTGGGTTTTTCCTTTTTTTAAAGGAATCTCTTAGTGAAGCTTCCAACCCAGTTCTTTCTGGCATATATTTAGGGTCTGCTAAATATATATTTTTCACTTCAAGGGGAAATCACATTTAAAAATAAACAATTTATAAGCAATTCTGGTGTATCGAGAATCCATTAATGACTTTTAGAAGGCATCTGAAGCTCTGGGGGCAAATTTTGTTGTCAAAGGAAGAGATTATATGTGCTTCTTTCTCCTATTAATGCTTTTCTGGACAGATTGACCAAATGAACTTCTATATAACTTGGTCTAATACAGTGTTAGCCAGGCCAGTGCCTGATAACAGTAATAATACTGGCTAAACATTCCCTAGATGGTCATAATGTACCAGGTACTATTCTAAGTATTATACATGTGTTAACTTATTTCATCCTCATAAAAATGCAGTGAGGTAGCTATAATTTTACTGTTACTTTATAAGTAAGAAAATACAGTAGGCATTCTATGTCAGTGAAGGCTAGAATCAATTATTGGCTTTGTGTTCACAAGAACGAATAACAAGATTTTATAGTACATTTGTTTAATTTTGAGATAGTGTCAATTTTAATAAAATCCAAGGTAGTATGTAATACATACTTGATTTTGCAATTCGTTCTTTTTAAGATATTTACCATAGAGTTTTTAACTTCTAATTTGGAATTTTTTTTTTTTTTTTGAGACAGAGTCTCACTATGTCGCCCTTGGTAGAGTACTATGGCATCACAGCTCACATCAACCTCAAATTCTTGGGCTTAAGCAATTCTCTTGCCTCAGCCTCCCAGGTAGCTGGGACTACAGGTGCCTACCACAATGCCCTGCTATTTTTTTGTTGTGGTTGTCATTGTTGTCTAGCTGGCCCAGGCTGGGTTGGAACCTGCCAGCTTCGGTGTATGTGGCTGATGCTCTAACCACTGTGGTACAGATGCTGAGCCCTATTTGGAATTTTTAGTAATAGACGCTATTTATGTGTTTATTCAACAACCTCTTCTTGGCCTGGTTTCTGGGTTCAATATCAGGGGTTTAAGGACAATGGAGCCCACAGCTCCTTGTCTTCACAGAAATGTCATCAGTGGTCTTCCCCGATGATTCTTCAAACAGTTATCAGGTCTTAGGGCATGACAGGAAAAGTGGTTTCTTGGATCTTATTTTAAAAAGTCAAAGAGAAAATGTCTGTGGGCTGCAGTGGGACTAGAAGCCAGGGAGAAGCCACACCACTCAGGTGACCTTCCCCAGCCCCAGCTTAATGTTACCCAGAGCTCTTGCTGCTGTGGGTCGTAGCATAATGCGGGTTGTGGTGTCATGTGGAGCTTGCATGCGGGCTTCTTCCTACATGGTGGGGGGTGATCAGGGAATGAGACCAGCAGGAGAGCCACAGGCCCCCTCGACAGAGGCTGGGTACTTCTAAGGCAAATGAAGAGAAGAAAGTTAGGGTACAGGGATAGTTCTCTTGTGAAGAAATAAATGGGAAAGGCTAGTCTGGTGGTGTGTTTAGTCAGGAGGCGACTCACTTGACCCTGAGATTTTAGATTATTTTTAGTGCATTGTGAGCCCTGGGCCAGGAGCTGCTGTGCTTACCTGAGTGAGTCCCTAGGCATGACGAAGCCCATGCTTCTTTGCTTGAATCAGCTCTAAATGGAAACAGGGTGAGAGAGGGCGAGAGACAGACTCTTTCTGGGAAATTCGGCACAAAGACATCTTAAATTGGTAAGCAGCACTTTGAGCTGGAGAATTCACATATAGGAGCCCACCAAGGCCTTCACTGTGACTTAGAAGTGTTTTACCCTCAAATCCGCCTTACTGCTTGGTGTGCTGTGTAATGATTAATATACTCATTTATCTGTTGGGTTGTATGCTTTCACAGCTGTAATGATACTCTTTTGATAAAGTGATTGCCTGAAGGGAATGTTGGGAGGTTTTTGTTTGTGAAAAATGTTTGAGTGCTTCATAGGGGCCAGGTGTTGTTCTAAGCACTTTTCATGTCCTTAATTCTCACCATCGTCCTATGAAGTGTGCACTACTATCCCCACTTAACAGATAAAGGAACCGATGTTTAGAGAGTCATTGAATGTTGAATGATGACGTTTAGAGAGTCGTTGAATGACTTGGCTAAGCCAGGACTCATCTCGGGAAGTCTAGTTTTGGAGGGCAGTTGTTTGGTGTCTGCCTTAGGCAGGAATCTACTTAAATCATCTTGGGAAGACGAGATTTAAAAAAAAAAAAATCATCTAGGTACACAGCTGGAGTTAAAGAAACAAAACCATCCTCTTTATTGTTTTAGCTATTAAATGATTGCTTGTCTCTGGAGATGACCAAAAGACTTTGAATCACTTTTGGCTCCTTAGTCTCTGGCCTGGGTGGTGACACGGTGATGGTAAAAAAGAGCCCAGTGACCTAGGGAATCAACTGCCTGGTCTTACCACTAGGTTAGGAGACTCAAAATGAATAGAATGTGATACAGCAAATCAGTGCCAAGTCAGAGGGGCCCCAAGTGACTTCTGATGAATCAAGCCTCCGCCCTCTCCTCCCTGCTCAGTGAACCCCCACAATCACCATCTGTGATTACCTTGCACAGCGTTCTCTTGATTTTCGTCTGTTTTGTATATTCCTATATCCCAAGTCCTCAGCACATAAAAGATACTCAGTATTTGTTGAACAAATGAATACGTGAAAGAGTAAATCTCATGTGGTGAAACATTTGGCTTTCTAGGGAGCAACATGGAATTTGTATCTTGTGGCACATTCTGTGTCAACAGCAGTGACAGAAAGGCACAGACTTTCCAAATCTGGCGTAGAAGAAAGTTTTCAGAACCCACTGCATTATTACTCGGATAGAAGAATTTTTTTAAAGCACCAAAATATGGGTTAGACTTTACGCTGATCTTAGATGGACACTGTCTACATCTGATAAGAAAGTGGGCTAATTAGACTGTGGGATTGAATAAATGATTATTAATTCCTTTTATTTCCATAATCATGGACCTTGGTAGGACCTCATCTGTGGTTCCCAGAATAGATGATCGCAGTGAAGGCCAACACTTATTAGGCTTTCCCTATGTGTAAGGAGGTGTTCTAAATGTTTTGCATGTATTAGCGTTTTCTCCTCAGAAGAACTTAATAAAATAGGTACTATGATTATTTCCATTTTACAAACAAAGTGAGTTATTGAAAGATGGCCCAAAGATACACAGCTAGTGAGTAAGAACAGAGAGCCAGTTCAAACCTGGTTAGGGTAGTCCAGAGTCTGTTTCTTAACTATGATACTTTAATGCCTTTGATACCCAGAGTAGTCTGAGAAACCTGGTTAAGCAAAGGAGAGCCCGTCTCTTTGAGGGAAAGTAAAAATCTTTTCCGCTACTTTTGTTTTCTCATACTATTCCCATTGTGCGACATGCTCCCATCTGTTTTCTGGCTCTTTTGGAAAAGATCTACTCATTTTAAAAAAATTTCAGCTCAGTCCGGAGAAAACTGGTGTGATTAGAGGTATTTCTACATTTTTGTCTCCATTTTTCTAGTTTTTATTTGCAGTGACACAATAGTTCTTGTATAATTTATTTTATAATTAGCATTTTATCCAAAAGACCAAAAATCATGTTACAACAAAGATATTTGTATCAGAATGTTTATTGCAGCCCAATTCATAATTGCTAGGTCATGGAAGAAGTCCAAGTGCCCATTGATCCACGAATGGATCAATAAACTGTGGTATATGTACACCATGGAATATTATACAGCCCTAAAGAAAGATGGAGACTTTACCTTCTTCATGTTTACATGGATGGAGCTGGAAAATGTTCTTCTTAGTAAAGTATCTCAAGAATGGAAGAAAAAGTATCCAATGTACACAGCCCTAATTTGAAACTAATTTATAGCTTTCATAGGAAAGATATAACCTAATAACCCCCTGAGAATATGGGGAGAAGGGTGGGAGTGGGGTGGGGGTAATGGGTGGAGGGAGGAGGATTGGCAGGATCACTTCTGAGGTTTATCTTACAAGGGTACAAGTGAATCTTTCTAAAAGCAGAGTATGAATGTCTTAATAACTAAGAAAGTGGCATGAAGGCTACGTTAACCAGTTTGATGAGAGTATTTCAAATTGTA
>CAUYQV010056207.1:0-38105 GCA_963574575.1 Galagoides demidoff | reverse complement strand
GGTTTATCTTACAGGGGTACAAGTGAATCTCTCTAAGAGTAGAATGAGAATGTTTTAAAACAATAACTGAGAAAATGACATGAAGGCTGTGTTGATCAGTTTGATGGAAGTATTTCGGATTGCATGTGAAAACCCCACACTGTATCCCAGAAGTGCATTAATGTACATAGTTACCATTCAATAAAAAAACAAACAAACAAACAAACAAAAAGATGATTATTAAAGTACTCATATAAATATCAGCAGAGTTTGACGAGCTAGTTCAGGTAAATATCTTTCATTACATATATACACAATTAGGTTAAAACAAGAAAAATAAAATATCAGGACCAGTAATAATAAACAGAGTTGCTATATGAGTATTGATTTTTAAATTGAGCTTAAAGCCAGGAAAAAAGAGAAACACATAGATTACATGATTCTCCCAGTGAGAAAAAAAAAAACCAAAAACATCAGTTCTCCAGAGTAAACAAAATTTTCCTGGCACTCATTCTAAAAGGAAAGCATTGCATGAATCTTAAGTGGGGAGCAATGAATAAGAAGTGTCCCATGAGAAATGCAGAAACTGGGGCTGGGTGTTGTGGCTCACGCCCTAATCCCAGCACTTGGGAGGCTGAGGTGGGTAGATTGCCTGAGTTCACAGGTTCAAGACCAGCCTAAGGCAGAGCGAGACCTCATCTCTAAAAATAGCCAGGCATTGTGACAGGTTTCTGTCATCTCAGCTACTTGGGAGGCTGAGGCAAGAGAATCACTTAAGCCCAAGACTTTGAGGTTGCTGCGAGCTGTGATTCCATGGTATCCTACAGAGGGCTACAAACTGAGATTCTGTCTCAAAAAAAAAAAAAAACACTTTCCATGTGATAAAGACTGAGATTAAACTTCCTTTAAACCCAAGGCTTTGAACATAACTTTGTTGTCATTCTGCAATGATCTGCCTAAGTCCTCCTGCCAACCTCCACAAAACATGTACTGTCTAAGTCTACATGTTTTTAGAAAAGCACTTGGCTACTATTAATAGAAAGCTCCTTCCTTCCTTCCTTGACCCAGGGATAGATAGTCACAGATTTCGGCAGTAGGAAGGAGAATGAGGGAGAATGAGAAAGGAAATCAATGTTTACCAAGAAGGTTTAGTATTCTGCTGCCTCTCTATCCATTCCATCTCATTTAATCACAGAACAAGCCAATGAAGAATGTATTGTTAATCTCCTTTTATAAAAAAAGGGAACTGAGATTTAGAGATATTATTACACAGGCTAAGATGATATAGCTAGTACGTACATCAGGCATGATTTGAACCGAAGTGCTTCTGAATCCAAAGCCCTTTCACTGGGCTCTTCTGCCTCCCTTCCCTGCCCACGTCATGTCTATAGAGATATGTTAAGACACGTGGGTCATAAAAGTATAACGAGCTTGCTCCCCCAACCTCCAGATACTTATAATCACCCAGCTGGTATGTGAAGACCAGACTATCATATTATGTTGCATGCTCTATTTAGAAATAGGATATTTTATTAAATAATTTGAAGTTAATAATAGCTACAAATTCAGAGGGAATGTAGGTACAGAATAAAATATGAAGTATGATATTTCAACATGCTAGATGAAAATCTTAATTATGTCACCTCTCTGATCAGAGGTGTGAAGTCTCCTTCTCAAAATACTGACAGACATTATACCGTTTATGTTTAAAATGATGAATATGCTATAGGATAGAACATTCCAGTAAAAGGGAACATTACCAGACACTGAGAAAAGTTTAAAAAGTAAAGTAAACTACACAGGTTCTGTTTCAATATAGCCATCCTCCTAAAAGGGTAGACAGTATGGCTGAGCACTACATGCACAAAATTATCAATGAGCTGGCAACAAGGAGCTCTTGTTAGGTAACAAGGCAGCACACTAATAACCCGAGTAAATATCACACAGTATTAATGGTACCAGCACTCCACCCATCTATATCACACCAATCTCCTCCACTGACCCAAATGTCAGCCCTGCTGTGATGGTTACCTTGGTCGAGTTTTAAAGTTCACATCAATAATCTCTGACTTTCTCTGCACCATCAAGAGTGTCATGACCATCAAATGGAGACCAGAGTGAGGGAAGCCAAGAAGAAGCCCCAGGCCACCTTCAGCTGTGGAGACTGAGGCAAGTGATAACCATGCAGCTTTTTACCACTGGGCTCCATCTCTGAAACTGCCTTCTAAAAAGGATGTTCTTAGGCAACAGAATGCAATAGTTACCTTAGAACTTAAGTATTTTTAAAATGTAAAATAATTCAGAATTATCTCATTACAACTAGGGCCGCCATGATGGTTGTGGCTTTGTGTATTTCCAAGGCTCATGGGCCAGGATGAGAGTAGAGGATAGAATCTGACCTGCTCTCCCCCTGCAGGCCACCCTTTCCCACCAGCCCCAAGGACAGGGCACCATTTTATAGTCACCTTCTATACCCCAGACAGTGTACCCTAAGACTGCCTCTGCTCATAGGAGCACCTTTTAATAATTCACAGAGCACCATACAGGCTGGAAGCAGCTCTGATAGAAACCACATGAAGTAATTTCCAAGTGCCTTTATTTTTCCATAAAGAAGGGGGAAGCTCCCTGTCCCTCTTTAATATCATCCCAGATTAAATGGAACAAGGCAGTTGTTCTGCACCAGGTGTCACCAAGAATATACGTTCACCCACTCTCTGGCATAAAAATCAAATACTTTCAACTTCGTGTGCATCAGGGTTAATTCTTTTCACTGCCTCAATTATTTCCAGGTAGTTAAGTGGGACATTTAGAGTAGCTTGTCAGGCCCTTGGGCCCCAGGGAGTCACTCGATACTGTGGAGAAACAAGACACTAAATATATTTTAGTCACTTTAAGAAAAGTTAAGGTTCCAGGGAACGTCCTACAGCGGCTCTCAAATCTGTTTCACACTGGGCCTCTCAGCTGGCAGGTGCTCCCAAGTGATTAGCAGTGACTAATTATGGTTCTAGTCACTGTTGAAACAAAAAGGAAAGCAAGGAAAACAGGACTAACATATGGAGTACAATGACAGACACTGCCTGTTTACAATTCAAACGTTCTTTAAAAGCATAAATGTAACTGTAAATGTCACTTTTACCCATAAGGGATGAACAACACAAACTCCTAATCCTAAGTATTCCTTAAATATCTGATGTCTAATGTAACTGTTCCTCCTTTAATGTTTAAAACTAATATTGGTTGGTTATCATTTCTTTGCCCACTTCACTTTTATTTTTCAATCTATATTCAGTAATGCTTAAACCATGGGAAATTATCTTTGTATTCATCTGTTTCCATCTACCCTTACTGTGAAAATTTTAACCACCCTTAAAAATATCCCCATCAATGTTTTCTAAGATCTTCTAAAGCACTAGATTTCAGTTTCCATTGCTACCTTTTCATTTTTTCCTTCTTCTCCCTTTTCTTCTCCTGGGACAGTTATGAAAACAAATATGCTCAACGCACTTCTAATTTTTTACTCACTTGGCTTGCTAAATGACTCAGCTACCTCTAACCATTTTTAAACATCACATAAATATAAATTGACATATGAAACATATTTATACACAAGTATCATATGTTAACCACAGACGGGATTTGGATTCAATGTATTTACACTTGACTTGAGACTTGCTATTGAATTCCCTGAGTTCTTTCTGCCTTATATTCTTTTACTTGAAAGTTCATGCTAATGTATAGCCAGCTTTGTTTCTAGAATCTGTTTTCTCTTTCCACAGTAGAATTTAGAGACAAGGAGACGTGGTAGGTAATGAACTGAACTCAAAGTCAGGTAGTCTTACTTTATTCTTTCTTCTGACTATAAATAATTAGCCAATCCTGGGAAATTCATCTCTCTGCATTTTAATTTGGTCATTGTTTAAGTAGAAGTTCAACTTAATATTGATTGAGCACCTACTGTATGTTAAGCCCTGTGCAAGTTGCTATAAATATAAAATACAATATAAATACTGTCTACCTTCAAGGACTTCAGGGTCTAGAGAGGAAAATGTAAATGAAGAGAAGCCAAATATGTAAGGGAGGCTGACACAAAAGATTTTGGAATTTAAGTTCCCCAAGTCAAAACAAATGTATGCATGGAGCAATAACTACCTGGTGGGTGAGGAGGCTCTCCTATGGACCTAGACAAGACCATGAGTCAGAGCTAGGTAAAGGGTTGGGGACAGCCCTAGCAGTAATAGCAGGGCAAGGTCACTGTGGACACTTACTGGAGGAGACTCAATGAGTGTCAGAGTTTGGTTTGGAGAAGTCTGCACAAAGACTATCCATGCACAGTGCTCATCCTGCTTCAACGTGTCCTTCATTTCCAATAGACATGAGTCCCCTATGGCTCTAGTCATCAGGTCAACACCCATGGACCCAGCATCCAGGCCAGCCTATAAGGCCCCAGACCCCAAGCCTGCCTCAGGCTCTAGCCTAGCACTTCCCAGAGCCAGGTTTGCCCACACAGCCCCAGGGTTTAGGATCACCCTTTTGCCAGGTTGGCAAAACCCTGCTCTCAGTCACCCGGCTGGCATCCACAGACTCAGGCTCCAGGGCTTAACCAGTGCCAAGCCAGTCCCTGTAGCCCCACCCTCCAGGCCAGCCCCTGCATCCCTGTGTTGTAGCAGATCCATGGTCCAGGCCTGATCCAGCAGACCCAAGATCAGGGTACATACTAGATGACCTCAGTGCTGGGATAACCCCCTTAGAACTCTGCCTTAGGACCATCTCTATGGCCCCAGGTATACCAAGGCAGTCATCATGGGCCAAGGACCCAGGGTCACTCTCATGCACTCAGGCTCCAGACCAGCACCTGCATATCCAGCCTCTAGGATGGGAACCAAAGATGCAAGCCCCACATGTGTCCTAGCTTCAGGCCAGCCCCAAGCCCTAGGCTAGTTTGAGTGAACCCAGTTCCAGGAGACTCAGAGTCTAGTCCACTCCAGTAGACCCTAATTACTAGATCAGCCTCTATGGACTGAGCCTCTTCGGATCACCTCACACATTTAAGTTTCAAGACTACTCTAGTACCTAGTCAGCCCCTGTGGGCTTAGACTACAGGCATATTTGATGGGTCCTAGGGACCAGGCCTATATCAGACTCAAGGACCATACTAGTGCAAGGCACTATGAACCTGGGGTATGGATTTAGACTCTAGGCCTGTTTTCATAGACCAAAGCTCCTGATTCACCCCTTTAGACTCAATCAATA
Organism: Galagoides demidoff; assembly: GCA_963574575.1. Classification (NCBI taxonomy): domain Eukaryota; kingdom Metazoa; phylum Chordata; class Mammalia; order Primates; family Galagidae; genus Galagoides; species Galagoides demidoff. The sequence continues at coordinate 32,876 of CAUYQV010056207.1, read as the reverse complement.
GGTCTACCCCAGTAAATTCAGACTCCACGCCCACCCTCATGAGCCCAAACACCATGTCTGCCTACCTGCTGATCCAGGCAACACACTAGCCTGCCTGAGGGCTCTAACAACAAGCCAACTCACAGACCACAATGGAAAAGCTTCCTAGAATCTCTGGATGACACAGAGAGCTGACAAGCAAAAGATTTATCAAGACAAAGCCAGTCTGCCTTATTTCTTCAAATGCACAGAAACCAATGTACAGATGTGAAGATCAAGAAAAAAGAGAAAAATATGAAAGGAACAAAATTAAGTGCCAGTTATCACCCTAACAATGGAGATTTATAAACTGCTTGATGAAGAATTAAAAATAATTGTTTTAAGGAAATTTGCCAAACTCTAAACACAGAGAAACAATTCAACAAAATCAGGGAAAAAATAAAAAACAAAAATGAGACATTTAACAGAGATACTGAAATTATATGTGTACACACACACATGCACACATAAAACATTTGATACAACAGCAGCAGATATTCTGGAGCTGGAAAATATAATAATCAAAATGAAAAATACAGTAGAGAGTATCAACATCAGAATTGATCACCTAATAGAAAGAATCTATGAGCTCAAAGGTGGGTTATCTAAAAATATGAAGCCAGGGAAAAATAATTTTAAAAAATTAAAAGGAAGGAAGAGGGTGGTGCCCGTAGCTCAGTGGGTAGGGCTCCAGACACATACACCCAGCCTTGCCGGTTCAAACCCTGCCCAGACCAGCTAAAACAACAATGACAACTGCAATAAAAAAAAAAACAGCCAGGCATTGTGATGGGTGCCTGTAGTCCCAGCTACTTGAAGCAAGAGAATCACTTAAGCCCAAGAGTTTGGGGTTGCGGTGAGCTGTGACAGTGATAGCTTGAGACTCTGTCTCCAAAAAATAAAAAATTGAAAAAAGAAAGGAAAAAAAGGAAGGAAGAAAGCTTGTGGGACTTATGGGACAGCTTCAAAAGAGTAAATGTTCAAATTATAAGAGTTTTAAAAAAGGAGAAGAGAAAGAAAATGCAGCAGAAAATTCATTTAAAGAATTTAAATAATAGCAGAAACTTTCTAAATCTGAGGAAAGATATAAAGATGCAGGTGCAGCAAAATGTTCATTTAGTAGAAGCCTTATAGAAGAGAATAGGATGATATAGTCAAAGTGAGGAAAGGAAAAAAATGCCAACCATGAATACTTTATCCATCAAAACTATTCTTCAGAAATGAAGCAGAGAAAAAGACTCCTGGAGACAAATAAAGCTGAGGGAGTATATCATCTCTAGATCTATTGTACAAAAAATGCTGAAGGAATTTCTTCAAATTGAAAGAAAAGAATGCTAATTAGTAACATGAAAATATATGAAAGTATAAAACTCAGAATAACCTAACATTGTAATGGTGGTATATAAATGACTATGTTTTTAGTATTAAGATTAATAAGCTATGGGCAGCCTATGACTCAAAGGGCACTAGCCCCATATGCCAGAGGTAGTGGGTTCAAACCCAGCCTCAGCCAAAAAAAAAAAAAAAGATTAACAAGCTATTAAGATAATAATAGCTATAATAAATTGTTAAGGAATAAACAATGTAAAAAGAGGTAAATTGTGACATCAAAGACATAAAATGTATGGAAGGAAGTAAAAATGTTAAGGTTTTTTTTTTAACATGATAATAGTTGTTACCAGACTAAAATAGCTTGTTCTAATGATAAGATATTTTATATAAGCTTCCTGATAACCACAAGTCCAAAACCCATATTAGATACAGAATATAAAAAGTAAGGAATCAAAGCATCACTAGAAAAAAAAAATCTAGTCACAATTTCTTTCATACAAAGAGAAAAAGATGAATGAATTCTCCAAAACAACCAGAAAACAATTAACAAAATGGAAACTGTAAGTTCTTACCTATCAATAATTATCTTGAATATAAATGGATTAATTATTCCAATCAAAAGACAGAGAGTGATTGCATTTAGAAAAACAAGACCCAACTATACACTAGAATAGACTCATTTGACTCTTAACAGACATATAGACTGAAAATAAAGGGAGAAAAAAAGATATTTTATATAAATGCAAATCAAAAAAGAGCAAAGATAGCTACACCTATAATGGATAAAATAGATTTTGAATCAAAACATGTCAAAAGAGACACAGAAAGACATGTGACAAAAGGGTCAAGTCACCAATAGGATGTAACAATTATAAATACATATACACCAAGTAAATATAGGAACACCTAAAAATATAAAGTAAATGTTAATAGATCTGTAGCGGTAGATAGACTGTAATACAAAGATAATATGGGACCTCCATATCTCACTTTAGTAATGGACAGGTCATTCAGAAGGAAGATCGACAAGTAAATATTGAAATTAACCTACCCATTAGATCAAATGGACCTAACAGACATATATAAAACAGCAGTAGCAGAATGTACTTTCTTGTCAAGTGCACAGAGAATATTCTCCAGGATGGATCACACTGAGCCACAAAACAGGTCTGAACAAATTTAAGATTAAAATCCTATCAAGTATCTATTTCAAACACAGTGGTACAAAACCAGAAAATAAAAAAGGAAGGAAAATTCACATTGAAATTAAACAACATTCCTCTAAACAACCAATAGGTCAAAGAAGAAATTTAAAAATATCTTGAGACAAATGAAAACAGACTGAAAATATACCATAGGATGCACCAAAAGTAGTTCTAAGAAGAAATATTATAGCAGTATCTGCCAACATCAAAAAAGAAAAAGATGTCAAAAATCTTAATCTTGGGCAGCGCCTGTGGCTCAGTGAGTAGGGTGCCGGCCTCATATACTGAGGGTGGCAGGTTCGAACCTGGCCCCAGCCAAACTTCAATAAAAAAAATAGCCAGGTGTCCTGGCAGGTGCCTGTAGTCCCAGCTACTTCAGGAGGCTGAGGCAACAGAATCGCCTAAGCCTAAGAGCTGGAGGTTGCTGTGACCTGTGACGCCACGGCACTCTACTGAGAACGACAAAGTGAGACTCTGCCTCCAAAAAAAAAAAAAAAAAACCTAATGTTATGTCACAAGGAATTAAAAAGAAAAGAACAAATTAAACCTAATGTTATTAGAAGGAAGGAAATGTTTAGATCAGAGAATAAATAAGTGAAATACAAACAAGAAAAACTAAAAAGATCAGCAAGACTAAGAGTTGTTTGTTTGAAAAGATAAAGTCAACAAGTCTTCAGCTAGACAAAGGAAAATGAGAGAAGACTCAAATAAAATCAGAAAGAGGAGACACCGTAATGGATATCACAGAAATACAATCATAAGCGATTATTATAAACACGTACAGGCCAATGAGTTGTATAATTTAGAGAAACAGGTACATTTCTAGACACACACTTCGTATAACCTACCTAGGACTTAATCCTGAAGAAAGAAAGAAAATCTGAATAGACCAATAATAAGGAAGAAAATTAAATCGGTAATAAAAATCTCTGCCATTAAAGAAAAGCTCAGTACCTGATGGCTTTGGTGCTGAATTTTATCAAGCATGTAAAGAACTAATACCTGCCAGGTATGGTGGTTCATGCCTCTAATCCCAGCACTCTGAGAGGCCAAGGCAGGAGGATCCCTTCAGCTCAAGAGTTTGAGACTATCCTAAGCAAGAGTGAGACCCTGTCTCTACTAAAAAGAAAATAAAATTAGCCAGGCACCTGCAGTACCAGCTTCTGGGAGGCTGATGCAGTAGCATCAGTTGAGCCCAGGAGTCTGAAGTTGCTATGAGCTAAGCTGACACCCCCTGCACTCTAGCCTGGGTGACAGAGTGAGACTGTCTCAAGAAAACAAACAAAACTAATACCTATCCTTCTCAAACTCCTCCATAAGAAACTGAATGATAAAGGGCACTTACAACCATTTTTATAAGATTAACAAGATAAGAGCACTACAAGTAAAGAAAATTACAAGCCAACATCCCCAATGAATGGAGATGCAAAACTCCTCAGCAAACCAAACTCAACAGCACATTGAAAAGATCGTTCACCACAATCAAGTGGGATTCATCACAGAAGACAAGGATGATTCAACAAATGCTAGTTTATAAATGTGATACATCACATTAACAGAATGATGGATAAATACCATATGGTCAGCTAACAGATACAGAAAAGACATGTGACAAAATTCAGCATCCTTTCATGATAAGAATTCTCAACACATTAGATATAAAAGGAACATACCTCAACACAGTAAAGGCCAAGGATGAACCCACAGCTAACATCATACCCAATGATAAAAAGCGAAAACATTTCCCCTAAGATCATGAACACAAACAACTCAGCAGCAAGAAAACAAATAACCTGATTAAAAAATGATCAAAGGGCCTGAAAATAACAGTTCTCAAAAGAAGATATAAAAATGACCAACGTGCATAAGAAAAGATGCTCAATATTATTAAACATCAGGGGAATGCAGATTAATACCACAAATAGATATCACCTTACACCTGTTAGGATAGCTATTGTCAGAACGATTAAAGATAACAAGTTTGGGCAAGGATGTAGAGAAATGGGAACTCTTGTTAGTATGAATGTAAATTGACCACTATGGAAAAGAATATGGAGAATTTTTTTTTTCAAAAAAAAAAATTTTTGAAAATAGAACTACCATATGATCCAGCAATTCCACTACTGGGTATATAGCGAAAGAAAACATGACCAGTATGTTGAAGAGATATCTACACTCTCACACTCCTTGCAGTATTATTCACAATTCCCAAGATATGAAATCAACCTATGGTATGTATACACAATGGAATACTAGTCAGCCCTACAAAAGGAAACCCTATCATTTGAGACCACACGAATGAACCTATAAGACATTATGTTAAGTGAAATAAGCCAGGCACAGAAAGACACATACAACCATGATCTCATTTACAGGTGGAATCTACAAAAGTTAAACTCACAGAAGCAGAGAGTACAATGGTAGTACTTATACAAGGTTTTAGGGGAAGGGTATAAAAACCCTTTATAACCATATAAAGTTATGGTTAGACAGGAGTAGTGAGTTGAAGAGATCTAATATAAAACATTGTGACTTTAGTTAAAAACAATCTATTGTCCTTTTTGGGAAACTGTTCAGAAGGTAGATTTTAAGTGTTTGTCCCAGAAAAATGTAAGCATGGGAGGTAACATACATAGAGATTAGCTCAAGTTAGCCCTTCCACAATGTGTACATACTTCAAAACATCACACTGTATGTAATAAACATATACAATCTTATTTGTCAATTAAAAAATATTTAAGAAGCTGGAACAATAGATTTGAGTATCTTATTATGGACAAAATACATTTAATTGCTCGTTTTGATGGCATTTCAGATTTCAGGGATGAATTCATTCTTCTTTTTGAACAAGGGATGAAGGTTCATTTTATATTTTATGTGTCTACAACCTACCTTCTAAAACCCTTGGGGCTTGATGTGTTTGTGGTTCTGAGTTTTGGGATTGGGAAATGTAAAACAGGGCACATGCCTCATATTGTATAATGCTCCAGCAAGTTTTGAGGCAGTTTCTGGTCATTAAAGACAGGAATATTCCTGCAGATAAACAAATGGATATTTACACTACAAGGAGCTATCAGTTCAAGATAGATTTTGAATTAAGTGAAAGAGGATTATGAGGAAAGCTTCTGTTTTCAGAGATTTTCAGATTTCAGTACCACAAATAATAGATTGTAGAACTGCAGTTGTCAACAAGGGAACATCCCATTCCCCTACAGAGTAGAGTGGGGGGTCATTCGTACATGGGGACTAAAGACCACAAATAATCAGATTTAGCTTTGAAAATCCTTTAGGATGCCTGTGTAATGCCTGAATGTTAGACTACCTGGGTGTTTTCTCAGCTGAGCTCCAGAAGAAGGAATTTGTTTACATTCAGTGGCCTTGTTGAATGAAAACATGTACCTTTGAATATTAGAATCACTATAGCCACTCTCAATGCATTAGGATGACACACTGGGGGAAGCACAAAGACTGAGTGGCCAGTAGAGCCAGGTCTCTGACCTCATGCCCATGTCGCTAGAGTGCACTCTTTAATAGTGGCACAAATTCCCCCGTATTTAAAAACTAATCAGCCCATGCATGCCTGTGTGTGAGCGTGTGCACAAGGCAACAAATACAGTTGAAAATATGTTAAATGCCCTTTGAATTTTGTTTGCTTATTTTGAATTGATCTCTCAGTAGATATAAGTTAAATGAATTTAAACCTACCTTGTTTACCATTGCATCCCCAGAGCCAATATCACACCTATTTTCAGTAAATATTTGCATATCCAGGGGCAGCTTTGCATAATGTTTAAGGCGTAGACTTTGTTGCTTGGTAACCCAGATTTGAATCATAGATCAGCTACTACTACCTATGAGACCATGGACAAAGTCTCAGGCCTTGGTGTCCTCATTTAGAAAATGGGGATAATGATACTCACCGTATCAACCTAGATGGACCAACTTATACTATAATAACAACTCCCCCACCCTGCACCACATCCCAGGGACTTAAAGTAACACAATTTTTCATTTGTGTGTTTTTTTTCTTGATGCATTTATCTTATGTTCATCCAGGTTGGGCAGGATTCTGCCCTCTGTCATCACGGTCCTCATCCCAAGACCCAAAATGCCTAAGCAGGCACAATGCCAGTTTCCTTAGCAGAGAAAAAGGAAACATTCTTCAGGGTCCAAGGTTGGTAATTAAATGCATGACCTATCCACTGGGCAGAGGCAGTCAGTGGGGTTCAGGAAATACGATCTTGCCATGTGTCCAGGCGTTAGAGAGACAGAAAGGCATCATAGGGCTGTCATGACAATTAAAGGACTCAGTGCTTACTAAGGACTTGAGAAAGCTCCTGGTACCTCACTATACAAGTCCTTGCTATTGCTATTATTATCATTACTACTAAACGGAATAGATTCTTATCTTTGGAGGTCTTTATAAAGATACCTTTAAGCCTTCTCTTTATTCAAATGAATTTGGCTAATATTTCATAGTGGTTTGCTCTTCTCCTTTAGCAACCAGTGAGCCCTAACATCTTATGAAGAAGACCTTTATCTATCTTCAGCACAGACACAGGCAGCTTGAAGAACAGCCCAGATGAACCCCATAAGAGAATCAGGGGAAAGGAACCTTGGTACCTTTTAGGTTGTCTGATGCTATGAAAATTCCGGTTCTAAATGTGTTTCATAGAAAAATATTTATACTTCAAGCTGTAGCATGCAAACAGCAATCTGCATTTATTGGTTTCACATGCCAATTTCCTCCAGTTCCAGCTCTCCTTTGTGTTATATAAACAAATCTCAACCATCTGGACCACAACAAGCCACACCGAAGTATGTGCTCACTCATCGCAAAAGCATCAAATCAAAATACCATCTCACAGAATTCTGCCTAGCTGAAAATTGGAGTGAACATCATGGATTTCACGAAGCTGTTTAAAAAATACACTTTAGGGGTCAGAACTTAGAATTGGAATAAAATAGCACAAACGAGCATTTAGAATATTTCTCACTTTAATAAGCAGAAACAAGCGTCGATCTAGAGCTGTTACCTACATTATGAGCCATCCACTTCAGTATCCTCAAAACTTTCTCAAAAAGGAAATGTCCTGAGGAAAGGTATCTCAACTATGTGGGAAAACAGAGAAGAGATCGCTACAAGACTCATTCATAACAGTCGGAAAGCAAAAGCTCTCGTTCTTATCCAATGAAGGAAGTTAAAATACATACTTTATACAAACTGCAAGAATAGGCTGAATTCAAATCCATCAATACCAAAACAGTGTGTGACAAATAAAAAAGAAACAAAATAACTCAGCCAAACAAGTTACATATGAAACCACCTAACACCTGGACCTTGGAATTGAAGGCTAAGCATCATTTCTGATGTCTCATCCCCCTAATGTAATTCCAGGCTGCTGCACACATCTTCCCAAAGCCAAACGTAAAGACAATTAAACGGTGGCCAACAGGCAAATACAAGAAGGGAAGTAAACACTTTGGCTTCTTTTCCTTCTGCCCAAAACATCTCCCCAACTTAGACCAGGGCTAAAATGTCCACCCTTTGGGTAAGATACCCACCACGGTTCAGATTCCTGAAATCAGAACCCCGTGGCAAGAATATCCTGAGCAAAAGGGGGATAAGATAAGTGATTTTATTTAGATAGTGAAAAAAAAAAAATGGAGGTCAATGGGAAGACTATGAGATCTTAAAGAGAAATTCTTTTTTTCCCTAAATTTCCAGTGATCTGGTCTCTGATTATTTAGCTTTGCCACCTTTAAGCCACGTATATAATTATATATAACTAAAAATAAAAACTGAATCTGTATCATATTATTTGATCTCCTGCAGACTCTCCATAAACAGGGGCTCTAAAAATCTCATCAGTCTAATACTTTATGTCTGACTTAGTAAGTTTAATTACAGAGACTTTGGCCAATTATACAATTTACCTCCTCAACTATAAAAATATCATCTAAAGAATTTGAAACTGATTCCACTGAACTACATCTTATTTGTTTTGCCTCAATATTTTATCTAGGTCATTTTAAAACCAGATACCATTTCTCATGCTACAATGCATCAATTTGGTTTACAAATTAGATGAGAACAGTTGACAATCCATCATTCGATCACAGATCAGACTATCAAAATCGATAAAGGCCTATCCCTGAGAACTCTCCCCAAACCTTTATCCTTCTGTGTCCCCAGTTCTGGGGGATCCGAGAGCACTCCTAAATAAGGAAAGAATCAAAAACCCCATTAAACCTCAGAAGAAAATCCTTTTAATGGTGATATTTAGATAAACAGATGATACAAGGAGAAAACATGAATGTTTGCTTAATGGTTTATGGCAGGTATATTTCAGGGGAAACTATTTGTCCTGAGTAAATTATAATCTATGATAACCTGGATATAATCCAAGAACAAAATTCCTTCGTTTCTTTCAAAGAAGCCACTGGCACATGCCACTTTCTTACTTTAAATAGTCTGGTGATCACAGCACTGAGAGTTGTAATTACATATAATTCCTTGCATGTCAAGCTATTTTCAGCCCATCAATTTAATTGTTCAACTCCAAAATAATATTGTTATGAAAATATCTTTAAATGGCTTGAAATCATTCCTAATCCTCGGAGATAGTTTTCTCTGTGACTATCAGGATCGTTTACAAAAATCAATAAAACCCAGATATCAGAATTCCAGTAATCACGCTCAGACAACAAAGTTTGAACTTCAGCAATTGGTGGAGAGAGTGAAAGTTTGTAAAATAGCGATCATAAATCTTACCCTTACATTGTACACAGAGCCACATACTTTGGTTTAGAAGACAGGCCCTTTCTCCCTCAATTTCATCCATGTTTCATAACACAGCATAATAGAAGATATTTTCAATTAAGAATCTATACCCAGGAAGGAAGGTTTGATCCAGTGAGATCCCTTATTTAAAAGATCAGAGAAATCTGAAATAAACTTTGGAAAAATCTCCAAGTGGAATATTTACTGTGACTACCAAGAACATGTACACAAAGGTACAAGGTTGCTTCCTAAAATGAGAAGCTGGAAAATGCTTATACATAGAATCTTGTTCCCCATTCATTTCAAATCAAGCAGTTAGCACTGTCATTCAATTTCTTACAACATCTACCACAGCATCGGCGAGCAAACAAGGCATCAGATGCCCAGAACCTGTCCTCGGTAATAACTACTGACGGACTTGTAATAACTACTTAAAAGGCCATCTTTAGAACATTTATCAAACTTCAGAAGTGATGGGGTGAAAAAGGAGTTTGTGATGTTTTGAGAAAGGCAAATTATGTTTTTGGCAGAATAGAGGAAAGTGAAACTTTAAAAGGCATCTGCTTCCCAGCCCAAGGGGTATTTCTTATAATCCATATTTTTAACACTGCTTGTTTTGTTAGATAGGCCTGCGAGTCACAGAGGACTCAATTTAATTCCACACAATCTACAACCTTGTCAGGTGTATCTCCAAAGTTAGCTAATAATAGAGCAGAATTTTCTCATCCAGTTACACATAACACAAATAGAACCAAGTAAACGCATCCAAAAACTTCACAACATAAACCACAAATGGACACCAGGATTATGTTGAGATAATGCCACCACGTTTTAGGAACAGAGAGGACTTCTTACCTTGCTTTCTTCTCCTTCAAACACTGACTGGTGAACATTGCATGCAAACAGTGAGTTGGGAAGGTCATTGAAGTCGGTGATTGCTTGGAAGGCTTCTTCTGCGAAGCACCGGGTGACAGCCCAGTCTCTGTCTATGCAGCAGAGTAAGAAAAGTCCTCCATCTTCTGGGATGTACCCCTGCTGTCCCGGACTCCTCATTCCGATGAAGTATGATTCTCCCCTCATTCCTGAGGATATAAAGACAGACACATGTTACAATAAAACAATTGCCTTACCACTAGGTTTTCAGGTCACAGTTTTGGACTCCGGTGCACAGCAGGAGAGCATGATTGGGGGAAAGGCAGGAGGTATTGGAAGAAAGAAGACCCAGGAAGTTCACATTGTCCCCTTGATCTCCAAATCAGAATTCCCCACATAGTTCTGCTTCCGGGCAAGCATCCGGTAATCACTCTGATTAAAATACAAACAAAAGAGATCTTTCACATCCTTTGTTAGGTAAACTCCCAAATATTTCATCTTCTTTGGCACTACTATGAACGGAACAGAGTCCTTGACTGTTTTTTCAGCTTGACTATTGTTGGTATATATAAAGGCTACAGATTTATGAGTGTTGATTTTGTAACCGGAGACGCTGCTGTATTCCTTGATCACTTCTAAGAATTAGTAGTAAAATCCCTGGTGTTTTCCAGATATACAATCATATCATCTGCGAAGAGCAAAAGTTTGATCTCTTCTGACCCTATATGGATACCCTTGATTGCCTTTTCTTGCTTAATTGCAATGGCTAAGACTTCCATTACAATGTTAAAAAGCAGTGGGGACAATAGGCAACCTTGTCTGGTTCCTGATCTGAGTGGAAATCATTTTAATTTAACTCCATTCAATACAATATTGGCTGTGGGTTTGCTGTAGATGGCCTCTATCAGTTTAAGAAATGTCCTTTCTTTACCAATTTTCTTAAGTGTTCTGATCATGAATGGATGCTGGATATTATGAAAAGCTTTTTCTGCCTCAATTGAGAGAATTATATGGTCTTTGTTTTTTAATTTGTTTATGTGATGAATTATATCTATAGATTTACATATATTGAACCAGCCTTGAGACACTGGGACAAAACCCACTTGGTTATGGTGTCTAATTTGTTTGATGTGTTGCTGGATTCTGTTTGTTAGGATTTGTTGAATATTTTTGCATCAATATTTATTAGAGATATTGGTCTATAATTTTCTTTTCTTGTTGGGTCTTTTCCTGGTTTGGAGATCAAGGTGATGTTTACTTCATAGAATGTGTTGGGTAGTACTCCTTCTTTTCCTGTATTTTGGAAAAGGTTGAGTAATATAGGTACAGACACATGAAAAAATGCTCATCATCCTTAATCATCAAAGAAATGCAAATCAAAACTACTTTGAGATATCATCTAACTCCAGTAAGATTGGCCCACAGCACAAAATCCCAAAACCAGAGATGTTGGCATGGATGTGGAGAAAAGGGAACACTTCTACATTGCTGGTTAGATTGCAAACTAATACATTCCTTTTGGAAAGATGTTTGGAGGACACTTAGAGATCTAAAAATAGACCTGCCATTTGATCCTACAATTCCTCTACTAGACATATATCCAGAAGACCAAAAATCACATTATAATAAAGATACATGTACCAGAATGTTTACTGCAGCCCAATTCATAATCAAGTCATGGCAGAAGCCCAATTCCCCATGGACCCATGAATAGATCAATAAATTGTAGTATATATACACCATGGAATACTATACAGCCTTACAGAAAGATGGAGACTTTACCTCTTACGTGTTTACATGGATGGAGCTGGAACATATTCCTCTTAGCAAAGTATCTCAAAAACAGAAGAAAAAGTATCCAGTGTATTCAGTATTACTATGAAACCAATTTATAGCTTTCTTATGAAAGCCATAACCCAATTATAGCCCAAGAAGAAGGGGAAAGGGGGGGGAGGATGGGCGGAGGGAGAGTAATTGGTGGGACCACACTTATGGTGCATCTTACAAGGGTACATGTGAAATTTACTAGGTGTAGAATATAAATGTCTTAACACAATAACTAAGAAAATGGAACAAAGGCTATGTTGACCAGTTTGATGAAAGCATTTCAAATTGTAGGTAAAACCAGCACATTATACCCCATGATTACATTAATGTACACAGCTATGATTTAATAACCAAAAAAAATACAAACAAAAAATAAACTTGAAGACAGGAGTTGGAGATCAGTGTCCTCAGCTCTACTACAACTGCCTATCAGGTATTGAGTTCCAGGCACTGCTCTAAATGATTTATGTATTTTAAACTACCTATTTAATCTCCACAATAGTCTACAAGGTTGACACCATTTTATTCCCATTTTACAGATGGGAAGACAAAGAAACAAAACAATCAAATAACTTTTATAAAGTCACTAACAAAATGGCAGGGCTAGGATTCAAAGTCAGGGAAGGTGGCCCCAGAGCCAACTCTTCTGTATATCACTGAAATGAAAGCAGATGAAAACTGATAGAAGTCTATACTTAAGGAAATAAGATCTACTTCAGCATCACCTGAATCCTGATGGCGCTAACTCTAACAGTGGGTTGTCCACAGTGAGAATACACACACCATATACACTTCCTGTTTTGCTCAGGATAATTACTTCAGGTGATTTGTGAAGCAAGTCTAGATCCTGGAAAATAAGTATAATCTTGACTGATCTATGACATATAGACCCCCATCCCTCATAGCCCCCAGGAGGCTTTCCAGTGTTAATTTTATCTCAGCTGTGTTCAAGCCTTCTATTATTTCTCACCCCTTATATTCATAATTTACAAAGCAGCTGAGTTTTTCCATTTTTTGATACTGCAACCAGTGGATTTTGTCTGTCTCCCCGGATATTTCAGGATGCTATCTATTTTCCTTTTGTCTATTTCATGCCTACATTCCTCAAAACTCAATAGTTAGAGGCCCAGAAGGTGAAATCTCTTTCCCACAGTTACACCAGTAAGACTGACCATTGTGTAAGGGTTTTAAGTCATCTGCAGGGAGCTCCATTTTCTCTAATCCCATAGTCACAGAGCCTCAGAATAAACGACAGGAAGATGGGTACCACTGAACATCACTCGGCCTTCATCAGGTTCAGTTTATATCTCTCTTAAACTCTGAATGTATCATATTAGTGAGGTTATGTTTTTGAAAATCCCGATGAGAATTTGATAAGCAGTAATGCATAACATTTGACAGCAATAATACATTACATCTAAAATCTTAGGCTTGGTTGAGACAAGAGCTAAAAATTAAATAATCTGTAAAATCCAATCATCATAATTGTGGTAAATAAAAATGTTATTCTATGTAAAATATAATAAAAGCATTCCTGTATTCTAAGTTCTTAAAACTCCAATTAGTACAACATCTTCTGCATTTACATCAACAGAATATTTATTTTAAATAAAAATATGCTACATGTTTATTCTATAAATTTGAAATATATACATATTCCAAAATGTATGAATATTTTCAATTAGAAGGAAAACATAACATTAATATAAAAGGAATTCAACTGGTAGACATCTTCAATGAAACACGTTTTCTTTTATAAAAAATTATACTTTTGTGGGTTGGCGCCCATAGTACAGTGGTTCAGCTAAAACGACAATGACAACTGCAACAAAAAAACAGCCAGGCATTGTGGCAGGTACCTGTAGTCACAGCTACTTGGGAGGCTGAAGCAGAGAATCACTTTAGCCCAAGAGTTAGAGGTTGCTCTGAGCTATGATGCCACGCACTCTACTGATGGCAACATAATGAGACTCTGTCTCAAAAAAAATGATACTGTTGTTTCAGATATTTTAGTACAAAATAATGACTCATTTATTATTAGAGTTCCTTATTTGAATAGTAAAAATAATTACTAAAAGTATCAATATAATAGTATTTTCATCAATGATAGGAAAACATTTTGATAATGAAGTCATAATCATCCACTACCATGAAAAATAGATATTAGGTGCAATCCTAACTTTATTTTTAATTCTGTTCCTCTCATTTCAAACTTTTAAATGAATCAGAACTGATTTCAAAATGGTCTTAGCTGTGTTCTGAGAATGTTTCAATTATTCTTTTTCCAAAAAGAAACTAGAATCCATTGCTAAACAAATTATAATAATTAAATACACCAAATATTAAGCCTTACTCAGGACTCATTTTAATCTACTCAAATAGTCTTAATTTCTGTTCTAAGCTGTAACAAAAGGATTATCTTCATGAGACTTTATTTTAAGCTCATTACTTTCAGTAAAGATTTAAAGGGTGAATGCGTTTTTGGCAAACCACCTATTCTACTTATATGGAGAAATACTTCAGAAGTCAGAGCTCTGAACAGAGAAACCCTAATTTCTCTTTCCACTTCCATTACTGACTCACCTCGTAATGTGGAGGAGCCAAGTGATCATCTGTGGCTTAGCTGATCCTTACAAAATGGGAACAAAAACACGTACCTGCCGCTCTCTCAGCAGGTCAAGGGGAGGCAGAGGAATGAGACAGGAATGGAAGAAGGGATCAAAGTCAGTTTAACCAGCACACAAGAGGATATAGATTGTGAAATACTATAAAACACATCATTATGATAACCTCAGAGCAAGGCCGTTCTGTGTGAGCATCAGTAAATACAAATAGACAGAAAGAGAGGAGAACTCGGAAGACTAAAAGAACTTCCTAAGAAGGACAGGTAAAGGCCCCACAGCCCAAGTTAACTGGTTTGTCCTTTTAAATTAGTTTCGAAATTTTTAACTATCATAGGAAACCTTTGAGGCAACCATTGTCTACAAACGAAACATAGGAGGACTCACATGTGTTACCCTTATTTCTAAATCTGAGGCTGGCCATCCAAGAGAAGAACTGTCTTCAACTCTGGGACACCTCTTCAGGAAGGTCTTCCCAGGTCACACCTGGCCTGGCCCCTGGACATGGTGCTCTTCCTCTGAGCTCTCTGAGCACCCCGTACAGCCTTCCCTCCCGAAATCATCTCCCTCTGCCATTACTGATGTCCTAGTCTACAATCGAGGCTGGTTCTTCCCTAGAGTGGAAGCTGAACTGTCTTTATCTGCCTATCTTCAGGTGCATATAGAAAGCCCCCCAGAATGATGTTTGGATGAACTAGTGACTTATGTAAAAGGAAGTCCTTTTCTGGAAATAACAGACTAACACATGGGTTACAATGGCCACCTTGGAAAGTAAGCATGAATGATATTATTATTGAAATACACACTAACAACACTACTGTTATTGAAATCATACTACTTCAATAGTATACACTCATAATGAAACAATCCTCTCATTGAAATTTATGGTTTGATTCATCAAATGTGATTTTATAAGTGAAGATAGAAAGAATCATTCAAAAAGTTTCTCTAGTTAAAATAACAAGCCAGTACAGTTTAGGAAAAACAGCATTTATGTCTTTAATTATATGAGTTCACTAAAAAAAAAAAAAAAACCTAGAAATTCAGAAATATATAAAGAAGAAAATAAAAGTAAACCATACTCTTACTACCCAGAGAAAACTCCTGCTAACATTTTGGTATATTTAGTTCCAGGGCTTCTTTTACATATGAAATTTTCAAACCAAATTAGGATCCTGCTGTTAGTTCCTGCTTCTTGCTTACAACATTGGTATAATCAATAGCAGTTCCCTGTATGATTATGTATTCTTTGCAAACATTAATTTTAATAGCCACATTGTATCCCAGTATATGGATCTATCATAATTTATTTATTCATTCGTCTGTTGTTTGGCATTTGGAAAGCATAAATTTCCATCACCACATGCATCTGGAAAAGAAAAACCACTCTCCACTATTAAAATACAAAGCTCTCCTGTGGGAGAATCTCAAAACTTCATTGGATGCAGAGAAAAGATATCTTTATGAAATACTGGGAAGATCCCCCAGGAAAATACCTCAATGCCAGTTTTCTACTGTGAGTAGGGGGACTTCTGGGATGTGGTTTTGTTGCCTGCAAAATGAAGAAATAGCACCGCCTTGTCTACCTTACAGGTCTACACAAAAGTCTTTTGAGGGCTCCCAAATAATAGGTAAATGGAACCTATTCATTACTACTTCCGGGCTGAGCAAGAGCAAGCCAATGGCAGAGGAACCTGGGAGTGGCCAGGCCTTCATCTACTACTGCTGAGTGTGTGAAGTGTGAGTTTCCAACTTTCAGTGTATATCCATGAGGGTTAACCCAGATCCTTACACTGAGAAGTGAGCACCAATGCTTCATGAATATTTGTTATGCGTTGGGTTAGCAACCCCATTAGAAGGGAGAGATACACATTTGCAACGCAAAAGAAAGTAATTAAAATAAACACACACACACATCCCAAACCCACAACCAACAACAAAATGACAGTTCTATTTAAATGTTAAAAGGGGAGACTGGGGGTGGCTCATACCTGTAATCCTAGCACTCTGAGATGCCTGAGGTGAGTGGATTGCCTGAGCTCAGGAGTTGGAGACCAGCCTGAGCAAGGGCCAGACACCCATCTTTACTATAAAGAGAAAAACTAGCCAGGCATTGTGGTGGGCACATGTAGTTCCAGCTACTTAGGAGGCTGAGGCAAGAGGATCTCTTAAGCCAAAGAGTTTGAGGTTGCTGTGAGCTATGACACCACAGCTCTCTACCTAGGCAACAGAGTGAAACTCTGTCTCAAAAAATAAAAAAGACAATAACCAAGGAAGGAGACAGCTATTTATCTGTGCGTCTAAAGATGTTCAAGAAAGTAGAAATTAGAAGTCTTAATGAGAGCTCTCTCTAAACCTTTAATGCTCATAACGTAATAAGTACTTTTCCTATTCCAGGTTACTCAAAGTGAAAGGCAAGAATATTTTTAATAGAAAATAACAATCCACAAAAGGAGGAAAATCAGCAAAACATAAAAAAGCAACTAACATTTGAATTTATTTTTTCTTAGATAAAAAGAACGTTAAAGATTCAACTCATCTGTTTTTAAAATTAAGAACAGAAATATATAAATCTTTTTTTTCAATGAGGGCAACAAATAGAAAAAAATATGCCTTGATTCTAAGTTATGGCCAGCTAAGGAGGATAAATAAAGAAACAGGATAAATGGAAATGATTAATGAATAATTCATTCAAGACTTCAAGTTCAGTCTTGATTGAAAAACATGTAAATGCATTATGGGAGATTTGATCATTTGGAAGAATTTAAAGATGACAATGTTAGCTTGAATATTAGTGATAAAACCTGAGAATACACTGTTGTATAATAGATAAAAAATGCCTCTAGCTTTTTAAAAGTGGAATATAAGGTTAGCTGGGAGCCTTATGCCTGCAGTCCCAGTGATTTAGGAGGCTGAGGCAGGAGGATCACTTGAGTCCAGGAGTTAGAGGCTGCAGAGAGCTATGATCATGCCACTGCACACCAGCATGGGTGACAGAATAAGACTCCATCTCTAAAACTAAATAAGTAAATAAATATAAAGTAAATAAAGTTGAATATAAGTAATATAAAGTTGAAACAAAGTTGAATATAACCTTCTATTCAAAATTTTAAAGAGTAAAAACCTAAACTTCCAGTTTTGCATTATCTTCATCCCTTGGAGCTCTAAAACTAAGGATTCTTTAATAATATCTGGGAGAAAATGAGCTCATCAGAAGAAAATTATATATAAATTATAATTATTACTTTACTATGAAATTATATCCTCAGCTTTCATTTTTGGCCTGGTCTTATAGGTGAGGCCCTTTTGATTCACCTTTTTGGTACTTTAATATCTAGATCCTCCTAGGGATAAGATAGGCCTTTTGCTTATTTTTGTCTACCTTACAGGGAGATTGAAGTATAATATTAGTAAGAACAAATCATGCCAGGCATCCTGAGATACAAAGGAGAGACATGGTATTCTTAGGCTATGCTCCATAGAAACCCATTAGAGCTCTCTCTGAAATATAATGGAACCTATTTAATTCAGCAGCAGAATTTCACACCTGCTGAGCCTGTGAACCTTATGCTATTCTTGATGCCATTTGGGATTGGCCTTGAAAGAATCAGGAGCACGCAGTTCCCAACTCATGGTTTTCAAAGGAAATTATCCACAATCCTTAGTCATGGCTCTCTTCAGGGGCACCTTCCGGAGTCACTGTTCCATCTTAATCTCCCACTGGACAATAATTCAATTAATTCAGTTCCCTACAGAAGCAGCATTTTATGAATTTTCATGAAGTGTTAAAAAAAGGAAGTCATTTCCATCTTCTTCCTTTGTACTGTATTCGATATCAGCAATGGGATTACAAACTTGCCCATCATAGATATGTTTATATGTACGTATCTGTACAGTCTTAATACCCACAGTCTCCCAAAAGGATTTGCAGATCCTGTGTTTTCTTTCAATGAAAATAATACAAAGGGGAGGAAGACCTTCACATTTACCCAGGATCAGATAGCACAAGCAGAGAGGGCAGTTGTGTTCCATTCCCACAAAACTAACCAACAAGAAAATGTGTTTCAAACATGTTTCCTGCAAGACAAGAGAGTCACATAAAGGAGACACCATCTTCCTGGAGGGCTGGAAGGGTGAAGAAGTTGTTCTTAAAAACAGAAAAATCTATTTCTACAAGGAATGACCTACAATGACTCATAGACTTATTAAATAAAACAAGCACCATCGGAGCACTCTTCCAAAGCAGACGAGGTATGGACACTGCATATTAGTGAAGGTCCCAGCAGGAAACAGATGGCATAATCAAAGTAGATAATTTGAAAAGAGTTAATAAAGGGACTGTTTACAAGGTGTGGGCAGGGGACAGGAAAAGCACAACAAGTAGGGCAAACCATGGGCTAGCATTCTCCCTACACCTGGAGAGATTCTGGGAAATCTGGACAGAACAGAGGGCTGTGTGGAGAGGGCCCCTGACAGATCTTCCATTGAGGACTGTGATCCATCCAGAGCAGCACCACAAGGAGTGTGCCAGAAAGATAATTATCTCCACCTTGCCCTCTTTCTCTGACCTCCAGCTGGCACCTCCCATTCATCACACCCAACTATAAGCCAGAAAGCAAGGGAGCCATGGATGTGGAGCACATGGGCTTGGCTCTAGAGGACAGGGGCACAGTGCAGGAGGGCTGGGTAAGGAGGTGTTTGAAAGAGGCTCTCTGAGCTCAGATGAAGATACCTAGCATGGTCTTCAGGAACGGGTACTGGTCTGGACATTTCATGGATTCATTTCAGTAGCACTTGAAATTTAAAAAAAATTCAAAGCTGAGTCATTTGCAAATTGACAGTTCAAATCAGGGTTTATATAAATTAGCTGAAGATGCACCATCTCTCACTGCATTTTTCTAAGAAACAAGTGAACAGTGAACAGGGAAATGGGTATCTCTGTATACAGGGGAGAATGCCTGCCCACTGGGGAAGAGGTGTTCAGGAGCCCTCCTGGAAACAGAAGACCATCCTTTCATTAGTGCTTAAAAGAAACTTAAAGACAGCCCAAAGCCTCTGGATGAGCCAAGCAATTATATGCAAAATAACTTTTCACAGGGGGGTAGCACTTCAAAAGTGAGCTGCAAAACAGGTGAGGTTGCTATGGTAGCCAGAGTGTGATTCATGCTGCCATCTTTCACCTTGGCTTTCAGGTGGGGCACGGAGTGCTGGGGTGAAACCGTGAAAAGAAGCAAAAGCAGAGAGTGAGAGACACTGCAGCTTTGGGGAAAATCAGCCAAGAAGGGTCTGAGCCATTCAGGCTGTCAGGACAAAAGATAGCATGGACTAGACAGGCGTCCTCAAACTATGGCCCACGGGCCACACGCAGCCCATCTAGGACATTTATCCAGCCTGCCGGGTGTTTTTGCCGCCGCTGCCTGTCCTGCTTAGCAGCCAACTCGTCCCAGGGCCCGCAGTCCAGCCCTCCAACGGTCTGAGGGACAGTGAACTGGGCCCCTGTTTAAAAAGTTTGAGGACCCCAGGACTAGAAGGATGGGGGGGAAGGGTTGGTCAGACTCTTTCAGGAGGCCAAGGAGGCAGGTCACTCTCCCTCTGGTAGGATTAGCAGGCGAGGAGGGGAGAGGGAAGAAAAAGAAATCTCCCTATCTCAATCCCCAGCATACAGTATGCTAATTTTTCCCTGAAATACAGCTAAATGCTCATGTCATTTCCACCTTAAAAATCTTCCATAACTGCCTAGGATCTATCAAACTAAATGAAAGCAATTCTTCAGCCCAGAGAAGCAGGAACAGCCACAGGATGACAGCCTTCTTAGAGGGACTCCTCTGCCGCCCCCTCAGTGCTGAAGGAAGAATCCCAGGTCCTAGCATCGAGTTCTAGCTCTGTCCACAGTCAGCACAACAGCAGCGTCAGGAGCATCAGCAGCAATCCTCTAGAGCTTACTCTGTCCTGAGAGTTTTATCCGTCTCCAGTTTGTGGACAGCTGTGCAGCTTTCCTCATCCCACCTATCACCCTCCACTTGTACTCAAGCCATGCCTGGGGTCACTGCCTTCATGTCCACTCTGAGTCCGGCCTATCGCCGACGGGATTCCCCTCACTGATGGCCACTGTCCTGTGTCTATACCTCCTGGGACACCCACTTTGTTTTGCCTCTCTTTGCCTTTATTTATCCCCACCTTCCACTCCACGTTGAGGGCAGGAGCTATATCTTAGCCACCTGTCTAACCCCCCTGTAGCTACTAGACAGGATTTCACACTTAGAAGGTGACCGTGACCTCTGATATTTCTCACATGGAATAGAATTCAAAGAGTTCTCAGCTTGCCTCTCGGCTCTTGGATTTACCAGCTGTGTGATCCTGGGCAAGCCACTTGATCTCTGTGTTCCACCTTCTCACTTAGAAAGGAGGGATAACAGGAGCATATGCCTTCGAGCGGTTCTGATGATGTAACAGCTAACACATTAAGGCACTTAGAACAATGACGGGAACACACCATGCTGCTCCATAAATGTGAAGACTATTATTATATTAACCATCTTAGTTCCCACAGAGCAACTCTAACGGTCTTGCACGTGACACGGGAGCTCGTCCTCTCTATCCGAGGGTCATGGATCTTTTCACACGTGGAGAAGTGGTAGAGTATAGTGGTCAGGTGTGGACTTGGTCTGCCAGGTTTGAACTTTGGCGCTACCACTTTCTAGCTGCATGACCTTGGACGTGTTCCTAGACATCTCAGGAGGGCACTGTACACAACGTGGGGGACCATAATGGTACTGACTCCGCAGGGTTGTTGCATGGATTAAATGTTACACACCTTATCCTTCTTTTCCCTCCCCTTACTCCTAAATCCCCAAATTTCCTGTGGGTACACTATTTTCAGCTTTTTAGAAGAGATTGTGCTTCCACAGCGAGAAATGCAAGAACTTTGAAGTCAGACAGACCCAGATTGAAATCCCAGCTCCCCAGCCGTTTGTGACCGTCCGTCGGGAGAAGACGGAGTGATAGGTGCCGCTGGCCCTGGAATCTGGGTCTACCTCCTCCTTCCATGACAATTTTACTTGGTGATTTTAGGCAAGTTAGTTTCACCCACTCAGCCTCAGTTTCCATGGCTATAAATTGAGACTACTGAGACATTCAAGATAATCCTGGTAGAGAATTTAGCGCAGCACCCAGCAACCACAGTCACCCATGAAATGTTAGCATTTGCTATAATCCCTTGCCTGCACCTGTTAATCTGACTGCAGATTGCACTTTTCCAGACTTATCTGTTCTCCAATAACTGCTTAGCTTTCCAGGAAAGGCATACTTTGTGTTAGGCCCAGTGTTTGACATGACTCTAGGATAAGAATATGAAGCACTGTGCTATTTTTTTTAGTTTTATCAGCCCATCTTCAACCAAAGCCTAACCTGAATTCGCTTTCTAATACATACAAGTTCCGCTCTTCAGACTGCAGTTTTACTTACTGTTCTCATTCCTTTCAGCACCATTTTCCAACTTAGATAAAAATGCTGTCAGGAACTAGGTAAGACTCTGACCCATGGCAGCCTTGCCAACACCAACACAGCTTCCCCCAGTGTGTGTGTGTGGGGGGGGGGGGGGCGGCGCCCAGCAACTCCTTCCCGCCTGTCTGTCTGCACACATGTTGTTATTTACAACATTTGGCAAAGCGAACCGAACCGTTTATTGACATTTCTACGTCTCCTCCCATATGCTGAGCCCTCTCGCTTCTTCCTGCGATGGCTGGCACCCAGCAAGGCTCCTGATCCACGGAGCTGGGGAGTCAAAAGGAACACGTATCACCACCAAACTCTACCCAACGCTGCTTGCTCTCTTTCGCTCTTTCTCATTACTAAAAGATGTCCCAGAGCCTGGATCACCTCTGATTGCCACTTTCTCACCTGAGTGACTTCCTGAGTCTCACATATTCTCATGGTCTCCTGCTGTGTTAAATCCAGAAGGCGAGTGGTCTCATCCTGTCTTCCCTACCTTTCATTGCTAGCACAGTGCACTCTTCATCTGAAAGGAAGTCACTGCCCTGGCTGCTTCGGGTCACTTAAAATCCTTACTTTTACTTTTTTTTGCAATATCCTTTGGTTGAAGAAGGTTTCTGTCACCTCTCTCTCGCAAGTCTACAATTGTAATATCCTTCAGATTCCCACAGAAGTACAGGCTGATCAGACCTCTGCATTTCGACCTTCTGGCCAGAGGCAGCTGTTTGCCCTTGGCCTGTTCAGCCCAACTGAGGGGCTGATACAGGCTGGGCAGTTGTGTAAGTGACTTCCAGTCTCCCTTTCCATTGTCAGAAAGTCACAATTCAGGATGATCCATAATTAGTCTCCCACTTCTGATGCCATGTGTTGTTTACAAGAAAGAGCTGACCCAGATTCTAGCCTAGAGAAAAACAAGCTGAACCCTTTATTAAAGTCCTTCCTGGCCCACTGCAAGTGATGACAGTTCACCACATCTCTGACCTCCCCCAGCAACTCATCAGGGGCCAGGGCTCCTGGAGAATGGATCACGCCTTGGTAGTGAAGTTTCTGGGGAAGACCCACAGAAGGTCTGGAGAGAGACACTGAGTTTAGTTACTAATCCACCTTTTGAGAACTCGTAACTTAACGGTCCTGGCCTCTATACTACTTTATACAAAAGACCATGCTAGAAATGAAGTGGGAAGAGGATGTATATCATTCTTCTACTTGTCCAATTGAGCAGATGGAACACTTGGGCTGTGGTTTGAATGTGCTCCTTCCAACAGTCAGGTGTTGAAACTTAATGGCTAAAGTACTAGTATGGAATGGAATTAAGGCTCTTATAAAAAAGGCTTCCCATAACCTTGGGCTTGTCCACCTGCCTTCTGCTATGTAAGGATGCAGTGTTCCTCCCCTGTGGAGGATGTAGCAACAAGGAGCTATCCTGAAAGCAGAGAGCAGTCTTCACCAGACAACCAGCACTGCCAATACTTTGATCTTGGACTTCCCAGCCTTCAGAACTTAGAGAAAATAAATTTCTGTTCCTGACAAATTGCTTAGTCTCAGGTATTCTGTTGGAGCAGCACAATGCAAACGAAGATAACTTGTAACTCCAGTGAACTGAAACCATCATGGTGGACATGATGGTCAAGAATCAAGATGATGGCTTCACCTACTACAGCCTACAGACTCCGGGCAAATACAACCAGAACAGTGTGGGGCCCACGCAGCACTCCAGCATGACCTGGAAGGGCTTTCATCTGCCTGCTTCTCTCACTAATCCTAGCACCATCCACACGTTTAACTGGAAAACAGCCAACAAAATTGAAACTCCTTGTTAAGACGTCAGAGATCAGTGTTCACTGCTGGATTCTGAAAACTAGTTCATTGCCAGGAATGACCTGGTAGAAAAGATGAGAAACATTGTTTTAGGCCTACTTGTCTTTTTGAGGGGCCATTGTTATTTTGTATCTGTATACAGTCACCTAATGGTTCTACCTTTCAGACTACAGTGTCTGGCATATAGCAGATGCTCTAAAATGCGCATTATGTAAATCCATCCAGTTCTTTATTTACCCACTTTCCACTAGTTCTGACCCCATGTACTTGGTCTGCCCTTGGCTTGGATATGGAGAGGATGAAGTTTGCCTTCACCAAGTGTGGCTGTCAGTCTTCATCCGCTTCCCTCCTGCTAAACTCACCTCTCTTCATTCCCTTCATTTGCCTCTCCTCTGGAAGACACAGATATCCTTCAAAGTCTTTCTACCAGTCTATCAAAACCTGGGTGGCATGGCTGTAGTATGGGGCATTTGCTATTTTACATATGGGTGGTCAGGATTCTTTCTCTAATAAATGAGAAAGAAGGGAAGGCTGATAAGGAAGAGAGAGTATACGAAATAAGTTCAGAGGGAAAACAAGAGACCAGGACACATGGCCTTACAGGCCACGGAAAGGATTTTGGTTTTCTCTGGGATGAGAATCCACCAGAGGGATCTGAACAGAGAAGCATCAGAGTGTCATGTGGACATATGTTTTAAAATAATTTATCTGACTGCTATATGAAGACTAGAACAATGGAGCAAGAATGGAAGTAGAAGACCTAACATGAAGCTATTGCAGTAATGCAGCAGGAGACGATGGTGATACAGAACAAAGAGCAGCAGAACAGTGAAAAACAGTAAGAATGTGAGTACTTTTCATGTGCTGATAGTGTTTGCTGATGGACTGGAGATGGAGTAGGAGAAGATCCAAGGGCAATGGCAAGGTTTTGGCTCAGGTACCTGGGAGCAACAAAGCTGCCATTTATGGAGAGGGAGTAGACTGTGGGAGGAGCAAGATTGGAAGGATGAAATCAGAAATTTAGAATATGTTAAATTGAAGATTCCTGCTATTCATCTAAGTTATGAACAGCTGGTACCAGGAGTGCAGAGTTTAGGGGAAAGGATACCACAGGTGACAGAGCTATAGGACTGGATGCTTGAGTTCTAGTTCTGAGCCCTAGAATACCTATGACACACCTTCATTTTAGAGAAACAGGCATGGCACCATTTCATGGGGGTCTGCTGTAAGGATTCAATGAGATAATACAAGTGAAGCACTTATTAATAGCAAGGGAACCTTCCTCAACAATCAACAACCAGGTGCACATACCTTTTACCACCTGCTAGCCCCTTCCTCTATTAGAGTCCTTATCCCAGGACCCAGGGACCTGGACCTGGTGGAATACTTCTTCACATTGCTCAGTAAGGAGGAGGGTTGGACAAAGGAAACACTGTTCTCACTGTAAAGGCTACCGAGGGAAAAGTTACCTTGGCTGTATTCCAATTCTGAAGGTTTTCCCACAGCAACCTAGTTTTTAAGATCCTTCAAAGATCCCGAACTTTATATCAAGTATATCATGCATATAATAGGTTTTTGCACTAGCCTCAGGCTTGTGTCATAATTTATGAGGTTACTCTAGGAAAAAACACATCCCAAATTCCAAACAATGTAATAGAAATCCAAATTTAAAAGGCTGCAGATTTTCTCTTTACATAGAAGCACACACATAAGTTCTAAAGATGGATGTGTTGGCACTTTCTTTAAACAGCAACATTCTGTAGCACAGAGCTATATTGTAGGTATCCAACTAAGACTAACAAAGTTAGTCCCTTTGTAGTTCTCCTGTTTAACCTCTGCCAAATCTCTCTGTGACCCTCCCCATTCCCCAGTGCTCAGCCAGGCAGCAGAGAGGATACTGAAGATGTCTAACTCCAAGATTAAGCCCCCATCATGCTATATTTCTCCATCACAGCCCTTACCTTGCTCTAGTATGATTGCCTTGCTGTCTGTCCTCCCAGTACATTCTGCAAATGTCTACCTTGCTCACGTTGTGTCTCTAGAGCTAATCTCTAGTGTTCAGCATGGTACTCGATACATGACACAGATTCACTTGAAATCTTGAATGAATAGGGGAATCAAAACTCAACTTTGGTCTTAGCCCATTCCCAAACACATAAATCTCCCTGAAAATTCAAAGAACTCAGAGGACATACCAAGTTAAGCCAATAATTGATCCTGTTCTAGGGAATGGAAACACTGTTCTTAAGCAACAAGATACAGAGATTAATACCTAGAGAAGAAGAATGTATGGTGCCTTTTGGTAGCACAGAGGAAAAAAAGCTTCCATGGGACTAACTCAGCTAGTTCAGACTACCAACTGTATGCTTCAAATTTCATTTTCCAGATGATTGTACTTGTTTATTTAAGTGACAATGTGATTTTCCTGGGCTTCACAGCCCTGAATTCTCAGCAGTCATGTTTTAGGACACTTTGATTAGTTATACTCCCGTTTGTGTCTACAAATCATGTTTACACGCACATACACTGTTTTGTGTTCGCCTAGTAATTTGCAAACTCCTAAAGAATACCAATGCTTTTCCCTCCTTTCTTTTGCCATACACAATGTCTTGTGGTACACAAGTCTTCTGCGATGATCCCACCCTGTAGCTTCTCAACAGCAAGAACACATCTCTCTCTCTCTCTCTCTCTCTCACACACACACACACACACACACACACACACACACACACACACTTACCTATCTCAATACTCAGCATACAACAGGCACTCAATAAATGTCTAGTGGAATGGGTTGCTTAACTGGCTGCCTGGGCTATTTTTTCCTTCACTTTACTCTTTTTAATGATAAACTGTAATTTGTAAACCACCAGTTAAATCTCAAAATTGTGATGGACTCTAAGAGCGTCTTCTACTATACCAGGAACCAAATGCAAATAACAACAGCATATAAAACGTGACACTGGCCATGCTAGTACAGTATATGCCCTGCCAGTTCACAGCTGCAGTAATATTTTAAAAGATGAAACCACAAGTTACCTAAAATTAACTTGGTATTCTTTTTTAACCTGATAAATTATCAGACAAATGACTGATAATGAAAGCTGCTGGTTATCACTGAGGTCTGAATAATTTATTATAAATATCAATAAATACTAAGCCATTTTCTTCTATAATTTTATTCTTTAAGGACATTTTTTTACATAATACCTCATTAAAAGAATGAGAATAAATATCTAAAACAGAGACAATATGTCTAAAACTTTTGAACATTACTCCAGATTGGAGTTCCTTGACTTTCAAAAGCACAGTCCCAAAGAGGGGAAGCAAAAGATAAATGGAACAGGATTAAGAAGTGAGTAGTCAAGAAAGAAACAAAAGCAGCAGGGGTACAGAATTTTCCTTGGAGAATTGGTGTACCAGCGCCCTGCCACATTCTTAGGAGAAAAATAAAGGCTTGTTTTTCTGTAGGTGAACATCATCTGTCTCATTATTTTAATACCCCACGTTTTTTTTTTTTTTAAATCATAAATCAGGTAGTTATTTTAGGCTTTTCAGGGATTTCCACGTTGAGGTATTTTATGACATTGTTAAACTTTTTACAAAAAGAAATTTGCTGTTTTGTTGTAAAAGAATTTTCCAGAAGCTCTTGAAATGTTTTTCCTCTTAGTCCAGGTAAATATCTGAAACCCGTTTATTTCACAAATGTTAACTAAAAAGCTTCTGCACAGCGAAGAACACAGTAAGTAAAGCAAGCAGACAGGCCTCAGAATGGGAGAGGATATTTGCAGGTTATGTTTCTGACACGGTTTGATAACCAGAATACACAGAGAACTCAAACTTACTAATAAGAAAAGAACAAGTAATCCCATTTCATTGTGGGCAAGGGACTTGAACAGAAGCTTCTCTGAAGATGATAGGCGCATGGCCTACAGACACATGAAAACATGCTCATCATCTTTAATCATCAGAGAAATGCAATTCAAAACCACTTTGAGATATCATCTAACTCCCATAAGAGTGGCTCACATAACAAAATCTCAAAACTACAGATGTTGGCTTGGATGTGGAGAAAAGGGAACACTTCTGCACTGCTGGTGGGAGTGCAAGCTAATACATCTCTTTTGGAAAGATATATGGAGAATATGCAGGGATCTAAAGTAGACCTGCCTTTCGATCCTGTAATTCCTCTACTAGAAGTATATCCAAAAGACCAAAAATCACTTTATAACAAAGATACGTGCACCAGATTGTTTATTGAAGTCCAATTCATAATAGCCAAGTCCTGGAAGAAGCCCAAGTGCCCATCGCCCCATGAATAGATTAATAAATTGTGGTATACATATACCATGAAACATTATGCAACCTTAAAAAAGATGGAGATGGGGCAGCGCCTGTGGCTCAAAGGAGTAGAGTGTTGGCCCCATATGCTGGAGGTGGCGGGTTCAAACCCAGCCCCAGCCAAAAACTGCAAAAAAAAAAAAATGGAGATTTTACCTCTTTTATGTTTACATGGATGGAGCTGGAATATATCCTACTTTGTAAAGTATTTCAGGAATGGAAGAAAAAATGTCCAATGTACTCAGTACTATTATGAAACCAATTTACAATCACTCACACTTTCACATGAAGAATAGATCACAACTATGGCCCAAGATGAAGGAGGGAGGAGGGTGGGATGGGAGGGAAGAGGGAAGGTCAGATGGAGGGAGGGTGAATGGTAGGATCACACCTATGGTGCATAATGCAAGGGTATATGTCAGATCTATTATATAGAGTATAAATGTCTTAACACAATAATTAAGTAAACAAGCTGAGGTATATATTAACCAGTATAATGTAAGCATTCCTAATTCTATATGAAATCAGCACATTGTACCCCATAAATGCATGAATGTATACATGATTTATGTATTTATGATTTAATAAAAAAATAAAAATATAAAAAAAAAATTTTTTAAAAAGTTAATGTTAAATAAAAACTCAAAAATCCTCAGGGAGCTCCAACAAGCATCTGCGTCGCTCAGCAGTGAGTAATCTCAAGACTTGCCTGAGAGGATAGAGAAGCTCTTGGCTTGAGTGCTTTCCCCTAATATCATTATTTCCCAAGTAGTTTTGTTCTAAATATTTCTTTTACCTCTGCTTCAGTCTGTATCCTCCCAGGAAGGGGCCCCTGTCAATCTCTCTGTGACCCTCCCATTCCCCAGTGCTCAGGCAGGCAACAGAGAGGACACTGAAGATGTTCAATTCCAAGATAAATTAATTATCCTGACTATGGGATGAACACTTTGGGGGCCCGCATTTTATCCCTGGTACTCAGTACATGACCTAGAGGGAGGTCAGTGACCACCTGCTGGTCCCTGGTCACTTGGAAATCAGATTGGAGCTCAGGTCCTTCTGCACATGGCTGAGGACTCTCGCCTGGAGCTCTCTGACTATTGAGGAGGAAATAAATCCTCTCACAGCTGCACACTGTCTTCCATGCTTTCTACAGCAGAAGCCAAGAGGAATCATAGTCAGGAGGTTGTCAGAGAATGTTTGTGCTCTTTCCAGAAATGCCCATTTGAGCAAGATTCAGGTAGTTGAACGTCATAGTCTTCCCAGGGTGATTATTTTCTTGACTATACAGAGCAGTGATTTTATCTCTAACTTAAGGTAGGCAGCAAATTGCTAAGTCCATTGCAGGGGGGATGTGAACTTCAAGTTCAAATTCATTTCACTATGATCACTTTTCTCCTTGCAGGCAGGTTGGGCCAGGGTCTGACAATGACTGTTGCTTCTACTTCCAGGGAGAGCTGAATGGCTACTTGGCTCTCTGATCTCATGCTAAAAGCTGACAGTTTTGTTCATTCTTTCAACAGACAATTATTGTGAGTCTGCCATGTCCTTGATGAACAAAAACAAAGCAGAATGAACAGCCATAATCCCTACCTGCATAGCTTTTAGAATCCAATGGAATGTCATGAATCCCCCAAGTGGGTCGTGTTTGTCTTCTGCAGTGCTAATCTAACAAGTGTTCTCATAAATTCCATTTTAAAATCTGAAACATAAAGATGGGTTAAGTGACAGCGGTAAAGAATGGGGAGCAGATAATGGGAAAGTGCTGGCGGGTGATGCTAGAAACGGAAACGCCTTCCACCTGCTGCCGCCAAGCTATTGTGCCATTTGACCCCTCACCTTATGAGCTCACAGGGTACTTGCTGTAATCTCCATTTTGCAGACTAGGAAAATGAGGCTTGGTTGCTCAAGTCCTCATAGCTAGAATAAGTAGAATCAGGGCTAGAATGAAGATCCCTTGAATCTCGATCTTTCCATCTTACCTCACCAAACTAATAAAGGGAGGAGCAAAGAAATAACACTATTATGTTGTACATTGGCATGTATAAAGTCAAACAAGTAACCCATGAAGCTATGAAACATTATTTTAATGATTAAGTAGAAAACAACCCAGTGAATATTAATAACATATTTAGAATGCTATCAGCTGTCATGTAATCTAATCAAAAACTCTAGCAAGAATCGTGAGTGCTTCTTACGTGCAGGATGCTCAGTCAAGGAGGACTTAGTGGTGAGTCACAAACCACGATGCAGCCTCATAGACAGAACTCTAAAGGTGGCAGTTTCTTTGTATCATGTTCTGATATTGTGATATAATAAGAAATATATAATTTGGTCTTCAACCAAGGTTCCTAGCTCACAGCTCCTGAAACTCTTGTAACTTCCTAAGTGATTAGAGTGATAGGAGCAACAGGAGTATCTTCTGCTAAAATATTCAGTCTTTTATCCCAAGATTCTGAAACAGCTGGAACAGTTCCAGACTGATAAAGGTAAAAATGTCTTCTATTATTCATATCAGATCCTTTTCAACCACACCTTAGCTTATGTCAACATGGAGGTGTTTGGAAAGCCCCTAGAGAAGCATAAGATGGGGGACTGGTTATCATGCTGGGAGCAGCAATCACGTGATCAGAAAGTTGAAACCTTCAGGACGAACCACCTTACTCCAGGGAGGGAAGAGGGGCTTGAGCTAAGCTGATCACCAGTGGTCAATGATAGAGCCATACCTGAATGATGAATCTTCCATAAAAACACAAAGGACCAGGTCTGCAACACTTGCAGGCTGCTGAACACTTCCCCGGGCAGCACACCCCCACTCCACAGGGACAGAAACTCCTGCATTCGTGACCTTTCTGACCCTCACCCTGTGCACCTATCCCTTCATCTGGCGACCCTTCCATACCCTATGCTGCCCTCTCCCTTTCCAACTCTGGTACTCCATGCTACTTGGACTATCTTGGTTCCTAATAGCTTATTTACCAGACATGAAAGGTCAAAAACGGGAAAGAAGGGGCAAAATTTTGAGTTGATCCATTTTTAGGAAAAAATTATAGGTGAGCTCTGGAAGTTTCAATGTATAAAAATGATAAAGCTCAGTCTGTAATATTTTGGTGTAACACTAAAAAGCTAGTATCCAATAGTGTTAACACAGACACTAAACAATATACAAATTTAATGCAATCCCTATCAAAGCACCACTGTCAGACTTTAAGGATGTGGAAAAAATAGTACTTTGTTTTATGCGGAACCAGAAAAAAACCTCAAATAGTCAAGACATTACTCAGAAATAAAAACAAATCAGGAGGAATCACATTACCAGACTTCAATCTATACTATAAATCTATCATGATCAAAACAGCATGGTACTGGCACAAAAACAGAGAGGTAGATGTATGGAACAGAACTGAGAAACAAGAGATGAACCCAGACATTTATCATCATTTGGTCTTCAAAAAGCCTATCAAAAATATAAATTGGAGGAAAGATTCCCTACTTAACAAATGGTGCTAGGAGAACTGGCTGGCGACTTATAGAAGACTGAAATTGGACTCACACCTTTCACCACTAACAAAAATTGACTCTCACTGGATAAAAGATTTAAACTTAAAACATGAAACTATGAAGATTCTTGGAGAGAGTGTTGGGGAAACACTTGAAGAAATTGGCCTGGGAGAATACTTATGAGGAGGATCCCCTGGGCAATTGAAGCAATGCCAAAAATAGATTACTGGGGTCTAATCAAACTAAAAAGCTTTTGCACAGCCAAGAACACAGTAAGTAAAGCAAGCAGACAGCTCTCAGAATGGGAGAGGATATTTGCAGGTTATGTTTCTGACAAAGGTTTGATAACCAGAATACACAGAGAACTCAAACTTACTAATAAGAAAAGAACAAGTAATCCCATTTCATTGTGGGCAAGGGACTTGAACAGAAGCTTCTCTGAAGATGATAGGCACATGGCCTACAGACACATGAAAAAATGCTCATCATCTTTAATCATCAGAGAAATGCAATTCAAAACCACTTTGAGATATCATCTAACTCCCATAAGAGTGGCTCACGTAACAAAATCCCACAACTACAGATGTTGGCTTGGATGTGGAGAAAAGGGAACACTTCTGCACTGCTGGTGGGAGTGCAAGCTAATACATCTCTTTTGGAAAGATATATGGAGAATACTCAGAGATCTAAAAGTAGACCTGCCTTTTGATCCTGCAATTCCTCTACTAGAAGTATATCCAAAAGACCAAAAATCACTTTATAGCAAAGATATGTGCACCAGACTGTTTACTGAAGCTCAATTCATAATAGCCAAGTCATGGAAGAAGCCCAAGTGCCCATCGATCCATGAATGGATTAATAAATTGTGGTATATGTATACCATGGAATATTACATAGCCTTAAAAAAGATGGAGACTTTACCTCTTTTATGTTTACATGGATGGAGCTGGAACATATCCTACTTAGTAAAGTATCTCAAGAATGGAGGGGAAAGTATCCAATGTACTCAGTACTATTATGAAACCAATTTATAATCACACTTTCCTATGAAGAATAGATCACAACTAT
>CAUYQV010056206.1:0-19475 GCA_963574575.1 Galagoides demidoff | reverse complement strand
ATAGCTTATTGATTTTTATATTTTCTGATGTATTAGAGCAATTTTTCAAATGTATCCTCCTTACCTTGATATCTTGAGTGTGGAGAGAGGATTTCACATTTATTAGCTTTGCTTTGGTGAAATATATATATATATATATATGGTCTCAATGTTATCTCAGAGATATAAATGGTTGGGTAAAAAAAAAATCAATTCTCAGAGTAAAATTCAAAGATGGTGTGCAAGTGTTACATAAAAAGCAGACAACAGGAGTATGCCCTTTCTAACCAGGTAACAAAGATGGTTTTGAAAGTACAGTTTCTGGACTCCTGTTCAATTCAGATGCTCAGTCCTTTTCAAATAGAAAATTTCTATCAAAATGGAGAGCATATAATGTGGTAAATAGGTTTTTATTATCTCTGATCATCCGTGACAGCATTAAAGAAAGAAGGGCAACAGAAATGTCCCCCCCCCCGTGGGAGTGGTCTTCTCTCAGAGCTCAGATGTGGAGAGAGATGGGAAGCATTTCATGGTCAAGATTCTTTGAAGTTTTGCATTTTAAAGTAATAGGTCGAAAAAATTATTTTGTGATATCCTAGTTTACCATTCCATACAAAAGAATTTAATTCCTTCTATTTCGGAGAGTTTATAGCATTATAGTCAAGAACTTAACTTGAATATTTGCAACTTTTAAACTGAAATAGAATTAGGTTGAACACCACTTTTTTTTTTTTTTCAGTTTTTGGCCAGATTTGGGTTTGAACCCGCCACCTAATATGGGGCCAGCACCATACTCCTTTGAACCACAGGTGGCACCCACTACTTCTTTTATTGAAAAATAAATTCCATAATGTATCATTTTCATTAAAAAACTTCAAAAACTGCACTCATCATATACTTAAATATAGAAGAAAATGTGGACTATGAGATGATTCCTTCCCATTTCCCTTGGAAGGCATTCCAAGTATACCCCTTGTTTTGATATGATGACAGAATTTTATTAAATTTTGTTTTCCTTGAGGGTATTTCTTATTCAATAGCTGATTATTAAAATTAGGGAGAAAAAATTAAATGAGATATGTATTATTTAAACACATCATAATTTTACATTTGTTCTACACTTCACAGTGATCTAAGTAAAAACCTAGAGAATGACAAAGTTTTGTGCTGAAGAGAGTAGGAAAGATAAACATCAACAACAGTGCCCAGTCAGTTATCAGATATTCTCGATATGCCACTGACCCTCTGTCCAAATCAGTTCATCTGTGAATCAGGAATATGATACTTAAACACATCGAACAATCTAACGGGCCTGGAAGACAAAGCAGGTGATCGGGGAAACAGTGTGTACCCCAAACCGGCAGCAAATCACTCTGCCTGTTCCACCTCATTGCTTATAAATTCTTATAAATTCTTTTGATTTAGAGGGTATTGAATTTTTTTTTAATTTTATTGAATGGTAACTATGTACGTTAATGCCCTTCTGGGGTACAGTGTGGGGTTTAATTTAGAGGGTATTGAATTTTTTTATTAGATCTGACAGAGGCTATTGAATTTGGAAAATAGTGCCGATAGCTCCCGGATGTGGTGTAAATGATGGGTGGTGTGAATGATGGGTGTTACAAGTCAAGTGATAGAAACTTGTCCCAGGAAAAAGGGAGGGGCTCCTTGAAGAAAAGAGAAGATAGATTCTGGGAGAAAAATGGGGGGAAAGGAGTTTACAATTTCATCTTGACTCTAATTTCATCTAGAACTTTCCCTGAGCTTTTTACTTTTTTTTCCTCATATGTAAAAAAAAGGTTTTTGTTGTTGTTTTGGGGTAGGAAGCTATTTGGTATTTGTTTTTTAATATCTAAAGGCTGTGAAGCTTCCAGCTGCCATGATGTGGGTTTTACCAATGTTCTTCTTTATGACTCTTGCTGTTCTCAAGTCTTCAGTATCAATGGGCGACTTAGTTTCTGAAGTTGCTGGGAGTTGTCCACTTTAATTTGCTCATTTATATTGTCTGGCAAAGAACAATTTGCCAGTTTGGAATATGCCTCCTTTAGTTCACTTCAGTGAACAAAGGCAGGGGTCGGGCATCATGGTTAGAACTGTCACTGAACGCTCAGTGGCGGTGAAGGTTCTACACAGAGAATGGGCACCCCGGGCTCCTGATACAATGGGAGCAAATCTCCATATGGTCTTTACCTCATTTCCTATCACAGATCTTCTTTTCATCCTTGGAAAGCAATTACAAAGCACGGCCATCAGTTCTGCTCTAGGAGTGGGGAACAAAGACGATCTGACAGCCCATTCTGTGATCAGCCCGCAACAGATTTCTGGAGTCCAGCCCAGTCTTTGGAATTCTCGCTGAAGTTCTGAACACTGGTAAAATCCCCTTCACCTGACCCTGATGGCTCTGACTTCAATTTTCTGACAAGTAAGTTTGTTTTGAACAAAGGCCTGGGAGAAGAGAACAGTCGGAGTTGAAGGGAGCAGGTTTTCTAATACATTGATTGAGAGCAGTACGCTCTTGAGTGAACATTGACTTACAGGGCTGCTCCAGTCGCTACCTGCATGGACTCTCTGCCAGCTGTACACTGGCTGTGTCAATTAGCACACTCCAAGCACAGTTGACCTTGAACTTTCTCAGACTGGATTTACAGATGGTCTTCATTCCTTCTGCAATTTACTTACACTCAACCTGGTATCCTTTGCCTTTCATAAATGTCCACCTTCCATTCTTCTCAGCGAGCATTCCATTGTTTAATATCAAGTGTCATACGGATTATGGTCCAAGCCAAAACACACTCCAGAGCAGTGGTTCTCAACCTTCCTAAGGCCTCCTCATGCCATGACCTTTTAATACAGTTCCTTATGTTGTGGTGACCCCCAACCATAAAATTATTTTCCTTGCTACTTCATCACTGTAATTTTGCTACTGTTATGAATCGTAATGTAAAAATCTTATATGCAGGATGTATTTTCATTGTTACAAAGGGGTCACGACCCACAGGTTGAGAATCACTGCTCTAGAGTGTAAGAGGGTGAGGCAGATAAAATGCAATCAGCCCTCCAGGACACGAGGATTGTCCTAAGACATTATCAGTCTATAAGAGTTTCTCTAACACCTTCTTCCTGCATTCTTATGGCCCACATTAAAGTCTTCCATCTATCTTGGAATAATTGTCATGAGTGGTCAGGGATCAGGTCCTGCTTCATTTTCCTGCATGTGGGTGTCCAATTCTCCAAGCACCATTCATTTAATAGAGCTTCTTTTTCTCAGTGTATTTTGCTGTCTGCTTTTTCAAACATCAGCTGGCTGCACATGGATGATTCTGTATCTGGGTCCTCTGTTCTGTTCCATTGCTCGGTCTCTATTTCTGTGCCAATATCATGCTGTTTTGGTGACTATAGGCTTGTAGGGAAGTTTGAAATCTGGGAATATGATGATTCCAGATTCATCCTTTTATCCTTAAGATTGCTTTGGCTGTTCAGACTTTCTTCTGGTTACAAATGAAACACAAAATTATTTTTTTCTAGGCCTGTGGAATATGAAATTGGTATTTTGATGGGGATTCCATTCAATCTGAAAATTATTTGCGCTAATATGGACATTTTACCATTGATGATTCAGCCTCTCCATGAGCACGATGTGATTTCCTGTTTGTTCGTGTCATCTGTGATTTTTTTCTCAGTGTTTCATTGTTCTCCTTTTGTACAAATCTCTCACCTTCTGGGTTAAGTTTATTCTTACACATTCTGTTTTCTTTGCATCCTTTGTGAACAGTATTGAATCTTTGATTTGACTCTCATTTTAACTGATATGACGTATAGGAATGCTACTGATTTGTGTACATTGGTTTTGTAACTTCAGATTTTGCTGAATTTATTTATCAATTCCAGAAGTCTCTCAATTTATGATAAAAACCTTTAGATATTGTTCTAAATACATGGAAAAAAAGATTTTTTACACAGAAATTATACAATCTGAATTAAATGTGTAAAATAATCAGGAAGTTCTATGGGAAATGGATAGTGGACACCATTTGTTATATCATATTTAATATTTAGACAAAAAAAGCATTTGTATTTACACCCCAAATAATGGTTTATTCTTTCCTATGAAATAGGACTAACCCTCCATCCCCATTTTTTTTTTGCCTTCTTAGTCAAATGTATGCTTTAACCAAAGGGAGAAGGAACATTGTAAATTAGGAAGCCCCATTTTAATCCCTATTTTTATCATATTTGGAATTCCCTGACCTGTGTGACCCTAAACAAAGATCAAATATTCAACTAGATAAGTTCAATTTTGGCCTTTTCACAAACTGAAAGTGCCAGATACTTCATGTAAATCTCCGAAGCTAATTACAGTTTTTATTAGCATTTTAAAAGCTAACAGTAACACTAAGTTTTCAATCAAGCAACACAGAACAGTTTAACCCTAAGACTTGTTAGCATTCCTTAGAGATACCTGGCTGGCTGGAGGTGCACAGCTCAGGAACACCTCTTCCCCACTCCATGCTCCCACCGCCTTCCTCTCCACATTCAGGGCTAGCTTGGGCCAAATGTCACCATGCAGATAATGATGCTCCCCTTCAATCTCTGGCCCCGTCAGCCCCTGTATCCATTGATCCAGGGCCTTATTTCAATGACCCTTCATTACCA
Source organism: Galagoides demidoff (assembly GCA_963574575.1). Taxonomy (NCBI): domain Eukaryota; kingdom Metazoa; phylum Chordata; class Mammalia; order Primates; family Galagidae; genus Galagoides; species Galagoides demidoff. The sequence continues at coordinate 14,843 of CAUYQV010056206.1, read as the reverse complement.
ACACCGAAATACCTCCTGCCTAGTCACAATGAAATGCATTCAAATCCTCTCCACACAGTCCCTTCTGCTTAGGGAAATTCCCAGTAGTGACTACAGAACTTTCAACCCGGGAAGTGGTTTGCACCAGCTGTGGGAATTGCAAAAGTAGAAAGTCATTCGAGGATTACCAAAAACAGTCATAATAAAGTCACAACATTTTATAATAGGAAAAGGCTAAAGAAATCATTCAGTCTATGCGTTTCAAACACAAATATAGAGAAGGCAAGTAACAAAAACGGGTCTGGTGACCTCATGTTTCTCACTTAGGGGAATTAGGATTGTGGAAACCAGAGGAGTAGCCCAGCTGCCCCCAGCTGTTTTGGCATCAGGCACAAGTTTTATGGAAGAAAAATTTTTCCATATACCTGGGGTGAGGAAGCGGTTTCAGGAGGATTCAAGTGTACATTTATTGTGTATTTTATAGCTATTATTATAACATTGTAATATGTAATGAAATCATTATATAACTACCAGAAGGCAGAGTCCATGGGAGCCCTAAGCTTGTTTTCCTGCAACTAGACAGGCCCGGTGCTGGCATCATGGCCTCAGCTCCAGCCCAGATCACCAGGTGTCTGAGTCTCAGGAGGAGTACACAGCCTGGAGCCCCGGCATGCATGGTCACAGGAGGGTTCATGGGCCTAAGAACCTGATGCCACTGCTGATGTGACAGGAGGGGAGCTCAGGAGGTGAGCTAGTCATGGGGAGTGGCTGCTGTACAACCAGCTCCTAACGCCCCACAGAGTGTCACCTGTGGCAGCCTAGGGGTGGGCACGCTGAGAGCAAACCCTGTTGGTGTGTGTGGCCTGACAAGGAACATGGGCTCCTACCACCTGCTATTTCTTTTAAAAAGCACTTAGAGGGTAAGAAGAATTAGGCTACACTGATTGCATTTGTTAGGAATAGTCCCTCTTAGAATTGTGTCCCGTCCCCAAGAGGTGTGCCATACACCCTGACTCCCATGCCCCACTCCCCTCTCCCTACTCCCCTATTAAGGGTGATATGATGACAGCTCTGATTGCCATTCCAGAAAGAGTTCCAAAATTACCTTGAAGGGTCGACAAGGCCCTGTGCATAGCTCAGAAGGGGAGTGCTGTGAAGGTGGCCGCGGTGGTGTTCAGTAATGCAGTACTTTTCCCAGAATGAGTTCGTGACCTTCATTATCCAACCTTCTTGTGCACAATGTTGGCCCATGACAGGGCGGCTGTGAGGAAGACAAGCAGGCTGGTACCTAGATAGGAGTGAAGTACAGGAGTTTCTCAGCTTTGGCTTCCATTTCTAAGACGGGAGAAATATCATTGTGTTGTTATGGTACTGAGAATGATAATACAGAGAAGAGAATGAGAGGAAAATTTCCAGAGTATGTTGGTAAGGAGATGAAAATAGATGAGATCTATTTTTCACGCAAAAACAGATGGGAAAAGTGGACTGTTGGACGTTCGCTAAGAGAACAGTGTAGTCAAAGTAATAGTGGAGAGAGCAGGGCTGTCGTAGGTGGGTAAATAGATGGGGCACCAGTGAGATTTATTTTCAATTGCGTTTATTGTGTCAGTGAAATAGAAAAACCAGGCCAAGTGAAAAGAGAGGATGAACAGAGAGGTCTGGAACGCTTAGGAGAGGGGAGCAGAAATGATGTCTGTCCCTTCTCAGCATAACTCTGAGTCACCCTTAGTTTCACTTCTGCTACAGTACGGCTAATCACATGCTGGTCTTCAGTCAGCTTGTTTGTTCCCCCGAATAAGCTGATAGCAAGCTGAGTGATAGCCACCTGATGGGCACGTAGCATCAGTAAGACATTAACTGTTGCTGTTTAAGCCTACAAGGTTTTAGAATTGTGTTATTGCGTTATAACGGTCCTGACTGATTCTGTAGTCTTACTATTCATCTAGAGATTTTTCTGATCCCTAGATGAAAGTTGAAAAGATTGGTTTTATGGCAATCTGTGTAGTTTCCACCCAAAACATATGCACAGTGCCATCCATCCCCAATAGGACTTTTTTAAAAAAGTTTTGTTTTAACATTTAATAGTTCAAGAAACTAACTTTTAGTACATGCAGCTCCACATCGATTCTCATAACCCTGCTTCCACATCAACATCAAATGATCTGTTTTAGATGTATTTCTGTACAGTTCTAGTATTGTGACACTCTTTCCAACTGCAGCTTTCTGTCAAGTCTTTTAACCAACAATCAAGTTATTTTATACAAATTAACTGTACTATTAGCGTGATTATAAGAATAGAGTAAGCATTAATAGTTATCAAAAGTATAAAAAGAAATCTATCCATGAATATTGTGAGTCACTGCGAATGCCACTGGTTTCCAGCAAAACTCAGGAAAGAAGAACTTCCTCGGACTCTGTTACTTCAAGTCTAGGACCAGGGCTCGCATCAGGTGTGTCCTCTCTACTCTTGTGAGTTCTCTGTAGTGAATTCACAAACATTAAACCTTGTATTCTTTATTAGTATAGAATAGTCAGTGGTGATACTTGTATTCTCAGGCCATTATGATTATTGCTGTGAATATGTATATGTCTGTTATTTAACAGGCCTTTAGATAGACCAGGGGTCATTAAACTTACTGTCCAATATGCAAACATGCATCTCTTTCCACAAAATTAGGGTAAAATAGTTCATCTTATAGTATATTCAGGTCAATTTTCTTGATCTTCTCTTTTACTTATATTTTATTATTGAAGCAACTTAAAAGCTGAAACATTTTGAAATTTATAGTGCTTTATCAGATTTAAAAATGAGAAACATCATAACTATATTTACAATCGACTTATTAATAAAGTGATGAATTAACTTGTTTGAAGTACCCTCCAGGTGCTTCTCTTGAATTACTTCTGTTCACCAGTTTGATAGCCATGGTTAGAGAAGACTTTGAATGGTGTTTTAACTCTTTTGGCCCCTTGCACTGTTCTTTGGATTTTAATCCTACTTTTATGTTAGTGTTCATCTCAGGAGGAATAAAGAAATAATACAATATTTTTAGAAAATGTAATTAATGAAAATAGTAATTTTTACACTGGGAGAATGTTTTCAATATTCCACTCAGGAGGACCATCGATATTATTTGGTGACACCCAGGTTAATCCATATTTTATGCCCTTGGGCTCCGAGGAGCAGTGTGTTGCCCTTGGAAACACTGTTTACTGATCTGGCATTAGTGAAATCCACTTGGCTTGAATTATGGAGTTAGTCCAGCCCTGAAGGTGTGAACCCGTTCAGATTTCTGAAAAGGAGTAAGAATAACATTACCCCAAGCCCTCATTTCACACATCATCTCTCAAAATATCTTCAAGTTGTACAGCCTATTTTAAATCACATTTATCAGCACTCTTCACAGGAGATTTAGGCCATGTTGTTGTTATTGCTGCCTCTGCGGCTGTTTTGTTTTAATTACTGTGATAGGTATTACATTGCAAATGACGTTTTTAGTAGGCTAGAATGTGAGTTGCTGAGAGGGAACCCCGCTTCCTACACGGATACCTTCTCATTCTTCATACAGACTGAAAGGTCTTCTCATTCTCATTCACTGAAGTTCAGTCTCATGCTGTACCATGTAACAGACGACAGACTGGTTTACTGTGGTGGGTCAGTGAGGGAGATTGCAATACGGTGTTTCACTCTGCCTCTCCCATGTTGACATGTTTACACACATAAACACTTTCCATTATGTTACGGTTGCCTACAGTTGCTGGCACAGTAACAGCTGTGCAGGTTTGTGGCCCAGGAGTAACAGGTCCACCACGTGGCCTGGGAGGCTGGATCAGCTAGGTTTGTATCTACACTTGATGGTGTTTGCACAATGTTGAAATCCCCCAGCAATGCATTTCTCGGGATGTATCCCATTGTGAGGCCATGCATGGCTGTGTCTGTAAAATAATGAATTTGGAAAAAAACCATCCCTTCCTAAGATCTAAGGAGGCAAGGCCTGTGGTCCATGACAGTAACAGCGTATCAACGGCATGTCTGTGGCTGCAAAGAGCTAAGCGGGCCCAACGCCTCAGCTGTTCCATGTATTAATAGACTTTCTTCTCCAACTCCTTTACGTTGATAATTATCTTGGCTTTCTGGTGTTTACCAAATAAATGAACTGTGAGCGTGAGTGCCTACCTAGTTTTCAGTGCAGGATTGGCCCTGTAATCGGTCATCCACACACTGCCTCCTGGTAGATAAAACACCTGAGTGAGGCAATGACTCGACTACCTGGCCGCAGCAGCTAGATTCCTCCTGTGCCAGTCTGACGGTGAAGTCAAGCGAGGACATCAGCTGCTGTGACTTGATACTGTGTTACTGTGCAGTGTCTCTGAGCCACTAGGGGACGAGGAACTGACCAAGAGAAGAGATGAGTGATGGTCAAGGCCAAACATTGACAGTCCTGATCGTCTTGAACTTCTGAATTATATTAGTTTTATTTTAACTTTAATTGCAGGGAAAACACTATTGGTCTTTTTTCAGCTGAATTCATTTCTAACAAGAACTAAGAAAAGAGAAAAACAGAGATATGAGAGCAATATAGGCAGACAAAATAACAGCTCAAACAAAGGAACATTATTCATTTTCTACAAAAATAGAAATAGAATTGAGTTCAGCTTGGCTTAAAAAAATGTAAGTTTTTACTAATTTTCCAAATACCAGAGAACAGGTTTGTATTGAAAGTGATAACTTTATAATAGATACTGGACACGTACTTTTTTGAGTAAACTATAGTACTTGAGTTATATATACACACACACATACGTGTCATTTTCCAATCTGAAACATAAATAACCACGTTCGCATCTTTATCAGAGCTCCTAGAATAAATGAATCGGAGATAATCGGAGATAATATACTCAATATGTCTCTTTCATTATGTAAAAAAACTTTGACGAAATTAAACTTAAAATTTCAATGTTGACTATTCTAACAGAAGCTTAACATTAACTTTAGAGGAACATGATGTTCAATAAATAATATTTACCGAACTCATCAGGTAACTCAGTCTAACAGTTACCAGCTACGTTCTGTAATTCCTGAACCTGCTACTTCCTTGAGGGACCGTGGAGCGATTTTCAGGGCCTTGCCAATTCTCTTTTACATCGGTCTTGACTGATTTATCTCTTCAGTGAATTGACAGACTATTGGATTGGAAGGATGAGTAAATTCAATTAAAAGGGTAAAGCATTTTGCACAATGGGCAGTGACCAAAAGACAAACATGCCACTGCCACATAGTTTGTTAGGAAAGCTCACCCCAGAACCTCGCTGAGAAGAGCACCTGATTACACTCCTGAATTAAGTTTGCTTCAGGCTGGGAAGAAGGTAAACATTATCAATCACAGTATGGCTTCTTAAAAACAATTTCTTAAATTATACTAAAATTTGACGTTTTGGTTTTAAAGCTCGTTTCTCCCCCAATATCATAAAATATAGTTAAATATCTATCTTTAGAGTTTATCAGCATACATGTTGATAAATACTATTTGCACTTTTATTCTTTATTATTCTATTTCATGAAGGCACAAAAACTTGTTAAAAATCATCTCAAAAACTATGTTAAAAAGTTTCCATATAAATCAGAGTTTATTAAAAGAGAAAATTGTACAAATACCCTTCACGTGTGTGTGTTCACCACATAAGAGAAGTTTGTTTTCATTATTGCTGTTACTTTACCAAAAACTGTTTTCAGCATTATTATGTTTTCAAATTCTTAAGTAATCAATAAAATAGACTAGAAAGTGCGCAAAAACATGTATCATTACTTTTGGGAGAGAAAGTATTTTATAAAATTGATTAATGGTACTAAATTATGATGAAGGAAATAATTTAAAATAATAGTTTGTCTATTGTACTCTTTTTCATAGAAATTCCAAAAATCAAATTATGTATTTTCTTCACTATAACAATATTTCCAAATCGGAATTGAAAACTCAATCTGGCAATATCAGAGGTGAATCCCAGAAGGCCTGCTCCCTCTGCACCTGCAGCCGGGGGACCTGGGACCTTTCTCTCTCCTGCTCCCTCTGCACCTGCAGCTGGGGGACCTGGGGTCTTTCTCTCTCCTGCTCCCTCTGCACCTGCAGCTGGGGGACCTGGGACCTTTCTCTCTCCTACTCCCTCTGCGCCTGCAGCCGGGGGACCTGGGACTGTTCTTCTCTCTCCTGTGCAGCAGGAAGCCACGATCCGGTCACAGTTTCCTCCTTGACTGTGATCCCCATGTGATGCTGTGTGTCAGCCTCCTTCTGACCCTCCTGCTCCTCTCCATTTCCTGATGTTCCATTGTTAATCTCCAAGTCAGGAATCACCGTCTCCTTCCTCTGCAAACTCTCCGTGAATGTCCCCTTCACCTTCCTGCTCTACCTTCAATCTCACGTGATAAGCTTTTTACCGTCCACTACCTGGTTCTTGGCGTAGCCACCTCTAACCTTTCCAATATCTCGTCCTCCATTCAATATTTTATCTGTCTGGATCCCTCCCTGTTACCATTCTCAGTGATTTTAATATTCGAGGAAAACGTCCTTCAATCCCTTAAACGTTCAGCTACACGGACTAACTTCCTCCACTGACCTTACCCTCCACGCACTGCCTCAGTCACTCCATTATCATATTAATATTTTCTAAATCAAATTCTCGACTTCTGTATTGACAGCGACTCTTTGATTCAGATGGAAGTTTAAACACATTGACACAAAAGCCTTTCATCTCCATTCACTGCTGTCTTCAAGGAAAAGCCAATGCCTTTTACCATCTCTCATCCCCGTCCCGTAAATTTTACTCCCTTTTTAGCTGGCTTTACTCAATTGTCCATCATCTTAAACTTTCTATTACACAGGCCTGAGCTTTCCTGCTTCTCTGTCCTTTACGGTATCTCTTTGTGCAAAGCCATCTTTTTAAATCTAATAACTTACCTCATTTGTGTTTCAGTCGGCTGAACTTTTCCCCCAAAGAATATATAATCATGTTATTAGTCTCCCTTTAAATTAATAATTAATCACCAAAACATAATCTTGATGCTTATTCCATTGTCTTTTCTGTGAAATATGAAGCAGGATTTCACATTTTCATATTTTCTTTTCATCCCTAAAAGCTGCAATCTCATTTTCCATCCTCAGTAGGAGCTGATGCTATTTCATTTTTACTTCACAAAGAAAATTGGTATGTTAGAGAATTTTCACTTCCACGAGCTCTTCCTACCATAATCTACTTACCCATATCCACCGGGGCCCATGTACTGTGACTTGTGTCCTCTTACCCAGGATATAATCACTCCCTGTGCTCCGGAATCTTCATCACATCCTCGAGGACATCATCAATAGTTCCCTCTTTATTGAATCATCTCCATCAGCAACAAATACATACTATTTCTCACAGCAATAGAATGGCAAAAGAATTATTTTGAATCCAGTTACCCTCCGACTATCACTATTTATCTCTCTCCCTTTAGAGCGACACTCCTTAAGAAACTGTATTTATCCTCAGTGTCTTCCATTTATCTCCTCCACGCTCTTTTGAAGCCTTTTCAGTAGATTCTCGTGTCTTGCCTCAACCATTAAAATAGCATTTTATATAGTTGCTTATCCTGAATACCGTCCCCCCAAACCCATTAATCCGATTTCTGCACAGATGTCTTCCCCTCCTCATCCCCTCTCTCTCCAGAGGGGATTCATCATTCCTACATGCGCCAGGATTACTCACAGACTTCCGTCGACGGTCAGGTCAGTGAATAGAACTGAAAACATTTGTCCTTCTATTCTAACTTTTGGCATCTCACCAAACCTTCAAGACCTTGTCTGTGAAGAATTTCCAATTTTCGCCAATGAAATTAATCATTTCAATGTCAAAATATTTGTAGCACCCTCAACTGTGTAATAATTCACTTGAATCTAGGTGTTTCCTTCAATACACAGAGAGTTTCTTGAAGATAGAGCCATTGTATTATTAATTTTGAATTTATAACTACCTAGAGTCTTAGACTGAAATCTGGCTCACTTATGCACCAAAGATACGTTTGGATGGAATTTCACATTGAGTGAATGGGATGGCACGTTTTCTAGTGGCTTCTTAGCGAGAACCTAGACATATAAAATATGGTTATTAACTTTACTTCTAGACATATATGTTAGATCAGAATCCAATCAAACAAATGAGGTGACTCTGTCATATTAAACCTGGTGACATATTCATTATTTGTTCTCCAAACTGTTAGGTAAAAGGAAATGAATGTGTCTTTTTGACTGTGTTATCCTCAGGCCAGATTTGAATCAGTTTTTGTTAATGTAAGATGTTTTTCACTTTTAGAATTAAAAAGTTTCCAGCTTAAAAGCTTATCTCTTCTTATTTACTTTAACATACACGCACATAAATATAATGCTTGTGTCCGCGCTAAAGGCATGCTATTGATACGTGACAGGCAGCGCCAAGACCTGCCACCTTAGCCCTGGTGGTGCTGGTGCAAAACCAGCAGGCTGGAGGGTAGGTATCGGGGGAGTCCTAGGAGGCTCCAGCAGCCAGAGAGGCCAGACACCTGCGGGGGAGACACTGGCACCTTGGTGTCTCCTTCCCCATGCACTTCTGACTGGTCATCACAGCCCAAGCCTTGGTGTCTCCTTCTCTTGCAGGAAGGGGAAAAGCCCACCTTTTCTGGGGCTGGTCACTTTCATGTAAGTTTCCAAGGCCTGAGAGTTCTGCCCCTGCTGCTAACTGGAAGGCTGGCTGTAATTCAGAAGACTTCCTCCTAAAAGTAAACGCTGAGTTCCAGCAAAACAACCCCTATGACTGTACATACCCTGAGCAGAGAGCCCAGAGACAGACGTCAGAGGGGAGCAAGAGAGCTTGTTCCCACCTGGGTTCTCTCTGCCAGGAGCTTTGGTTTTGTAGTTTTGTAGTTTTTGTGAATAAATCCTGTCTTACCACTGATTCGTGGTCCATTCTTTAAATGGCCAAGACCAAGAACCTGAAACTCCGGTATCACCATCACCCACACAGTGGTTCATAGAACCCGTTAGGTGGACTTCTGTCTCTCCCCTCCTTCTCTGCCTCCTGCTTGATTTCCAGTGAGTTTTTGAGGGGCAAATGTTTATAATTAGAATTGACCCTATGAAATCAAAATAGACAAGCAAAAACAACAGAAGCATTGGCTTGTGTATCAATAGATGCTGGGGAGACTGTTAGCAAAAGCTACCAGCTGTGACTGACTCCGATCAGAATAAAAATCCAAGTGGCTCTGCTCAGGGAATCAGCTTCAGGAAAACTGTTTCAATTTCCTAATGAAATGAATGTAAGGGGAGGGTGCCAAAAATGTATACACATTTTTAAGAGATCTTGTTTGCAGTAAAATTGATCATTCCCCAAAAGTGTACAAATTGCAGGTGAAATGGATGCGTTAAGTATGTCTGGGTACACTTGACTACTTTCCACTTGACTTCAAAGTATAACACACAGATAAAACCCCTTGAAATATGTATATATTTTGCCACCCTCCCTCATATATCCATCTAAAGAATAATTTTAAACAAAAAAAGCAGGCATAACTGAATTAATGACTAGATACCAGCTTGAACTGCAAGCATCTCAAGTGTACTAAACATCTTAATAACTCTTAATCTGAAAGATAGCTGAAGTGAAATGACTTCTTAAAAATATGAAGGACCTTCCAAGATAAGTCATTTATTTTTCATGGACGGTTGGTGCCAAAACATAAATACTGAGATCATCTCGACCTGCCCAGGGCCTTTGGACTCCATGCCTATGCATGAGTTCCTATCAAAGGACTGGGAATTTGCCAAGCCTCATATAAAACTGTAATGACTTTTAGGCTACTCAGGCTGTTTCATCTACTCAAAAATGAAATTAGGCTTCTTTTTATAGGTTTGAAGCCACCTAAATTTGACCTCTATCTAGCACTTCTTTATCCATCAAAATTATCAATACTGGGAGAAGGGGCAGGAAGTTTAGAGTCAGTCACCAGAACGTATCATATGTAAGGTCTTTTATCAAGGTTTCTCAGATAAATTGGTTTCGCAAATGCATTTAGAGAGAAATAATTAACTTTGAGGGTCACAAAGAGAAGAGAATATATATGTAGGCAATACAAGATTCTTCTCCCTGTCCTGCATTCTTCCCATGGAGAGAGGGTCTTCCATAAGACAGGCAGAGATATTCTGTTCAACTAATTAATCAAAGTTATACTCTGAGAATTTACAAGATTAGCTAGGAAAATAGAAACATCGTCTTGCAGGTGTTTTCACTCTGAAGACTGTGAAGTCCTTTAAGTCTAATTTAGCAAATCAAAGTGACCTAAAGATAAAGTTGCCTTCAAAGGAAGTCCCGGGAGAGGGCAGTAAAGATAGAAAAAGAGAGTGGGTTTCCTAGAAAATACAGGTCTTGACAGACCAGAGAGAGAGAGGAAAATTAATCAGAGTAGAGCAAAGTAATTTTCATATGCATTTGGTAGGAAAAGTAAAGAAAGGCTTTGCACACGGGACTGTGGGTGTCTTGCGAATGCATGAGCCGCTAATAAGAATTATGCTCTTGCTGTGTACTTAATGTTTCTTCCCAGACCAGATAGACAAGAGTCAATGTTTGTGTTACATTGAACATGACAGCATCCAGCTTTGTTCTTTTTCTTCAAATTGACTGATAAGAAATGGGGAGACCCTTAATCTTTGGAAGGGCGTCTTTCTGGACTTTGGAGGATTTTGAGCAGCCTCAGTGATACAGTTCTTAGTTCTTCTCTTCCTCTTTATCTCTAATTTATTTTGTCCTAAAATGAAGCCTAGGAGAGCAGAGATAGAAGGCAAGCAGCAAGCCCTGATGGCTCTTCCCTCCTCAGAGCAACACCTTGGATGTTGCCCATGTCAAGGCACCTGAGTGAACCATCAGGAAGGCACCTGCCTAGACACCCCCTTGGCATCCTGTGCCCCTCCAGAGTTGTGCAGTCTTTCTCAACAGCAAACTGGCATAAAGTAAACCTGAAAAAGCAATTTAGGAAAGAAAGAAAACATGATTATGATTATTATTGGGAGAAAATAATAAAATCACGGTGATTCTACTATTACCTTCCCAAATAGCCTAACTTAAGACTCTGCTAAATTAGGGAAACTGCCTGCGTTGCTCATTTTGCTTTTGTCAAATATACCGATCAAGTTGACTAAACAATCCCCAGTCCCTTTTGTTATGTGCAGGCGATGTCTGAGTTTTATACTGCCTTTAGTGATAGCATGCATTTATAAAACTACAGTCTTTAGTCCTTCCCTTTATCGCTAGTAGTATATTTGTATGAAGAGACATGCAGTCCAAGTCTCTTTCCTAAGTTTGTGAAGTCCTTTGTTTTTCTGGAACTCTTCTTATTCCTTATATCCAATGCTACATTCAGATCACTTCCCTGCCTTCCCACCAGTACACACAAATTAAAGACGCATTCCCCATCTGTGCTATCAGTTCACACACTTACCTACATCTCTCCTTCAAGTAGCAGCAGGAGGAACGCAAGCAACACGAACCCCCCAAACATATCCTGGATTAGCAAAGTCAGCAGCTCACAGGACCCAGGAAAGACTGGGATTTTTGTTATTACAAAATCATCTACAGTGCATGACGATTAGCAGATACTTTACTAAGGGGAGCGTCCGGGAGTACAAGCAATATTGACAGGAGCCCAGCGTTTGGGGGTGCCTAGCAGAGAGGGAGACTATGCGTCACAGCCGATGATACACTCACTGGTCTTTTGCTGTGTACCAAATATTTAGCTAAGTGCATTGTATAGATGGTCATGTTTATTTCTAATTAAAAAAAAAAAGGATGAGGTCAGTATCATTTTACTAATATTGCATAGAAGGAATCTAAAGCTTAAGAAAACCAAGTAACTCAGACTAAATCTCATAGCTACTGAGTAAAACATGGAGATGTCCAGCCCCCGTTTTCCTGTGACACTGAGCAGTGGGGTGAACATCACTTCCCCTCTCTCCAGTGTGCGTCCCACTCTCATGACCTCTCAGTTTTCGGAAGAATTACAATAGCATTTGACCCAGCCATGGGCACTGATTTCATTAATATAATTAGTATAATCCCAGCTGTGTTTGTTACTTAATCCAGAATAACGAACATGTCACCCAAAAGTTCGTGGCATAAAACAATAGGCCGTCATTTCCTTATGTCCTGTGATTCTGTGCGTGGACTGTACTCAGCTGGGACCTGGGCACAGCTTGCTCTTTCTCTTCTTCTTCCTCTGTTCACCTCTCCATGTGACTGCTTTGTGGGCTCTCCAGCAAGGTCAGCTGATTTCTTACATTTTGGTTCAGGGTCCTCAGAGTCCAAAGACAAAAATGTGAAGACTTGTGAAATAAGATGACTCATTTTTCAAGATTACCTGCCTCACCACCCACCCCCTGATTATAGGAACTGGTTTAGAAAAGACATGACATTTTACTTGGAGGAAGAAGAGCAAAGCCCCCAAATATTCAATCATTTGGCAAAGGACAGTTTTCTCCTGCTAATAAGACAAAATGTGCCTTCAGTGTCTTCCAGTAATTATCCTGCGACCTTGAGAGAAGCCAGGCTTAGGATGCAGATGATAACACGGAGGGCAGAGAAGAGGCTTGGGAAGACACAGGCCCTCCATGTCCTGAGTTTCTCGGCTTCCGTGGGAACTTGTCAGTTGCAGGAATTAATAAATGTCTTTATTTCCAAAGTCATTTAAAGTAGAGTTTCCCATGGCCTATAGCAACAGCAATAATAAAACACAATAATTGATACGGTGAGCTAAAACTGTGAATCACTTGTATTAAAAGAACTTGAGAAACCTTTCTGCACAGTATATAATTTAGAGAAAAGAAAAAAATAGTCTTTAAAAAATTGCAAATTATTTATACAACACACAGACCATGTAAGGACTATACTACCAAATGAAAATGTCTACATAGGTGGCTTTGCTGGAGTTCCTGGGACACTAATCTTTATCAGAACTGAGACAACTCCAGTGAATGTCCTTTGTAACAAGACAGTATTCTGTCAATAACTAGACAATTCTGAAAAGTAGATTAAACCTATTGTCTTCATACATAAAGCAGAATGACTCAAGTGGATTATAATTACGTTATAAATGCTGATGCTACATTGAAATGTAAGAGTTGACTGGATGAGGTCACTGCAGGCACAGTTGATGGAACCCTCTGGTTAGCTCCATCCTAGTGCAGGTTGCTACCCTGTTCTACACCCAAAGGAGGAAGTCGGGGTTTCCTTTACTACACATTGGATATTAAAATAATGATAGCCTGTTATCTCCACTGCAAGAAGGTAATAACTCTGCCTGCAGTGGATAGAACCTGTGAGCTTCAACTCATTAACTAGAGATTGTCTTCTTTGTTTTCCAAAGGATGTCTAAAGGTCAGCAATGCCACCTGTTTGGGTTTCATCTACATCTTGCATATCTGTGTTTTTGTGAATGTGCCCTCTCCTTCAAAGGACATGTTTCCAATCTCACTTGTAAATAAAATTTAGAAGAATACAATATGTTTTGCTGCCTTAAGGGTATGGGAAATAAAGTTCATATCCAAAATACATTTGCAGGATATCCCCAAAAAGGTAAGTTTTTAAAACACATATTGATTAAATACTTTCTGTGTTCTGTGATGGAAGCTGTACAAAGTTGTACAGATACAGTACAATGGACCAGTAAACATGGCTCCTCTCCGTACGAGGCTTACCATTCAGGGAAGGAGATGTGTATTAAAAAGCAGTTATAATAATGAACATAGCCTTCCATCTGTAATAAGTTCTATAATTCTAAATCAAAGGTGGTTATGAGAATATAAGAGAATGACATCATTTAGATCAAGAAGAATCAAGACTTTTTTTGAGGATGTGGCATTTAAGGTGAAAACTGCGTGATCAATGTAAATTTAATCACCCGGATAGCTATAATAAGAATCTTCCATGTCCAGGACCTAAATAAGTAAAGACAAGAAAGGTCTGAAAGAAAGTCAGCATGTCAGTGGGAGAGGACAGTGCAACTCAAACTGAGGCTGTAGAATGAGGCAGCAGGTGCTTTCTGCAGGGCACTGAGGGTCAAGTTCACAGCTATGCACTTCCACATGCTGCTGAAAAACTACACAACATGCCTTCTCAAGCACATGGGCATTCTCTAAGACTGATCGTATCTGAGGCCACAAAACAAGTCTCAACAACTTCAAATACGTCAAAATCATACCAGGTATCACACACGCGGTGGAGTAATACTCAGCCATAAAAAGAAGTGAATTATTGTCTTTTGCAGCAATTTGGATAGAACTGGGGTCCATTATCTTAAGTAAAGTGTCTAATGAATGGAAAAGTAAACAGAACATATATGTTCTAATAATTTGGAAGTAATCAATGGGCACACATGTTCATGGAAAGTGTTAAAATTATTGAAAATCAACAAGGGGTGTGTGTGGATATAGCAGGAAAGGGGATGAAAATCTACCCCCCAGGTACTATGAACCATATTTGAATGATGGACCATAATTTCAGCCTTGAGTAATGAATTATTAAAGATACTCATGTAACCAAAAAGAAGAGCACACAACTAAGTATTATACAGATAAAAGAAAAACCTTTTCAAGTCCCTTGTCCACCTGAGATGGGATCACTTGTTCTTTTCTTGCTAATACATTTGAGTTCTCTGGATTCTGGTTATTGAGCCTTTGTCAGAGACATAACCTGCAAATATCTTCTCCAATTCTGAGGGCTGTCTGCTTGCTTTATTTACTGTGTTCTTGGCTGTGCAGAAGCTTTTTAGTTTGATCAGGTCCCAGTAGTGTATTTTTGATGCTGCTTCAATT
>CAUYQV010056204.1:0-18006 GCA_963574575.1 Galagoides demidoff | reverse complement strand
GTTTTCTTCTTGCTAATACGTTTGAGTTCTCTGTGGACTCTGGTTATTAAACCTTTGTCAGAGACATAACCAGCAAATATCTTCTCCCATTCTGAGGGCTGTCTGCTTGTTTTACTTACTGTGTTCTTGGCTGTGCAGAAACTTTTTAGTTTGATGAGGTCCCAGTAGTGTATTTTTGATGTTGCTTCAATTGACCAGGGGGTCCTCCTCATAAAATTTTCTCCCAGGCCGATTTCTTCAAGTGTTTTCCCTACACTTTCTTCTAGTATTTTTATAGTTTTGTGTCTTAAGTTTAAATCTTTAATCCAGTGAGTAGTGAGAGTCTATCTTAGTTAGTGGTGAAAGGTGTGGATCCAGTTTCAGTCTTCTGCAGGTGTCCAGCCAGTTTGCCCAGCACCATTTGTTAAATAGGGAATCTTTTCCCCACTCGATGTTTTTAATTGGTTTGTCAAAGATCATATAACAGTAAGTAGCTGGGTTCATCTCGTTGTTCTCTATTCTGTTCCATACATCTATCTCTCTGTTTTTTGTGCCAGTACCATGCTGTTTGATCACTATCAATTTATAGTATAGTCTGAGGTCTGGTAGCATGATTCCTCCTGCTTTGTTTTTATTTCTGAGTAATGTCTTGGCTATTTGAGTACTAGTTTCTCTTTAAAGGTTTGGTAGAATTATGATGAGAAGACATCTGGTCCCGGACTTTTCTTTTTGGGGAGATTTTGTATACTTGATGCTATTTCAGAACTTGATATAGGCCTGTGCAACATTTCCACTTCATTCTGACTAAGTCTTGGAAGGTGGCATGCTTCCAAGTTTTGACCTATTTACTCTAGAATTTCATATTTCTGAGAATAAAGTTTCTTGTAATATTCATTAAGGATTTTTTGGATTCCTGAGGGGTCTGTTGTTATTTCATCTTTACCATTTCTGATTGATGAAATTAGAGATTTTACTCTTTTTTTCTTGGTTAGGTTGGCCAAAGGTTTATCTACTTTATTGACCTTTTCAAAAAAACAACTTTTTGATTTGTTGATCTGTTGTATAATCCTTTTGTTTTCAATTTCATTTAATTCTGCTCTAATTTTGGTTATTTCTTCTCTTCTGCTGGGTTTGGGATTGGAGTGTTCTTCTTTTTCCAGTTGCTTGAGATGTCTCATTAGGTTGTTAACTTCCTCTCTTTCCGTTGTCTTGAGGAAGGCTTGCAGTGCTATAAATTTCCCTCTTAGGACTGCCTTTGCAGTATCTCAGAGGTTCTGGTAACTCGTGTCTTCATTATTGTTTTGTTCCAAAAATTTGGTAATTTCCTTCTTGATCTTGTCTTTGACCCACCTATCATTTAGCATAAGGTTATTTAGCTTCCATGTTTTTGTAAGCATCTGAAGATTCCTGTTGTTACTGAGTTCAACTTTTATTCCATGATGGTCTGGGAAGATGCATGGAATAATTTCTATACTTTTAAATTTACTGAGGTTAGACGTGTGGCCTAAGATGTGGTCAATTTTGGAGTATGTTCCATGAGCTGATGAGAAAAATGTGTATTCAATTTTGTTAGGATGAAATGTTCTGTAGATGTCTATTAAATCCAAATGCTGAATGGTTAAGTTTAAATCTAAAATTTCTTTGCTAAGCTTCTTGTTGGAGGTTCTATCCAACACTGCCAAAGGAGTATTGAAATCTCTGACTATGATGGAGCAGGGAGAAATCAAGTTGCTCATGCCTATTAGAGTATCTCTTATAAATTGAGGTGCATTCTGGTTGGGTGCATAAATATTGATAATTGAAATCTCATCGTATTGATTATTACCCTTAACAAATAAAAAGTGACCATCCTTATCCTTGCTTACTTTTGTTAATTTAAAGTCTATTGTATCTGCGAATAGAATTGCAACACCTGCTTTTTTCTGCTTTCCATTTGTCTGATACATAGATATAGATGACCATTCCTTCACCCTGAGTCTATATTTATCTTTTAAGGTAAGATGAGATTCTTATATACAACAGATATCTGGCCTGAGTTTTTGTATCCAGTCAGCCAACCTGTGCCTCTTTAGAGGACAGTTTAAGCCATTCACATTGATTGATAATATTGATAAACCTGGTAAAATTTTGGGTATCAAGTTTTTCAAAAGTCCAGTGGACATTTTTTTAATCCTTTCAGCACTGTGGAAGTTGGAATTTGATCAAAAGTTTCTGGGTGAGTTTACTTTTGTGGTGGAGGATTGCACTGATCATTATGGAGGATAGGTCTGGGAATATCCTGGAGAACTGGTTTAGTTATGGCAAATTTCTACAACACGTGAATGTCATTAAAGTATTTAATTTTCCATCATAGATGAAACTCAGTTTAGCTGGATACATGATCCTGGGTTGAAAGTTATTTTGTTTTAGGAGATTAAAAGTCAATGACCACCCTCTTCTAGACTGATAGGTTTCAGCAGAGAGATCTGCTGTCATTCTCATATTCTTCCCCCTTGTAGGTTATGGTTTTCTTACATCTAGCTGCTTTCAAAATTTTCTCTTTCAAATTAACTTTAGTGAAGTTAATTATGATGTGCCTGGGCAATGTCTTGTTTGGGTTGAATCATGCTGGGGTTCTGAAACTGTTTGCTAGCTGAATTTCAGAATCTCTTGGCATGTCTGGAAAGTTCTCTTTCATAATTTCATGAAGAAGAGCCTCTGTGTTTTGTGAAATAACTTTGTTCACCTTCAGAGATTCCTATAAGGTGAATGAATATTAGTTTTCTTCAAATTATCTCAGAGCTCTCTGAGAGAAATATCCATTTTTGCTCTCCATTTCCCTTCACCTTTGAGTGCTTGGGATCATTCAAAAGCTTTCTCTTCAGTATCAAGGATCCTTTCTTCTGCCTGCTCCATTCTGTTACCAAGGTATTCTACTGTATTTTTCAGTTCTTTGAGGGCTGCAAACTCTTTCCTCAATGTTTCAAAATCTTTGGTCATTTTATCTTTGAAATTGTTGAATTCTTGAGACATTTGAGAAATCTTTTGAATAATTTCTTGAAATTTTAATTCCCTCCTTTCTTCCATTCTGTTAGTCTTATTTGCTATCCAGATTCTGAACTCGATTTCTGACATCTCAGCCATCTGTTTATGGATGGGATCTCAATTGCATCTCTCCCATCCTTCCTTGGGGGAGTTGATCAGAGTTTTTCCACTGATTCTGCCCCGTGCTGAATTTACACCATTTGGAGTCCGTACCAGAACCATTTAGTCAGTGGCTGCCACTGGAGAAGATGCCAGCTTCCTTTGGTTGCCCAAAGAGGCAGAGCATGTCTGTCCAGAAGAGCCTCAGGGGTGTGAGCCTTGTTGTTCCCGTTGCTGTAGCTGTTGCTCTTTGCCTCAGGGTACCACCGTTCTATTGTGGTTCCCTCTCAACTGACCATCCTCTTGTAGTTCTTGGGCCGCTGGCTGGGGATGCCGGGAGTGCATGGCTCTGGCAGATCTGGGCCCACCCTGCACTGGTACCTGGAGCAGGGAACTCCTCCACCTTCACCTGTGGGACACATGCAGCTCTAGCAAGCAGCTCTGGACCTGCCCAGTGCCGGAGCCTGGAGAAGGGAACTCCTCCGCCACTGCCCTCCACCCTCCATGGGAGGCGCACAGCTCCTGCAAGCAGTTCTGGGCCCGTCTGGAGCAGAGGACTTCTCTGCAGCTGCCATGGCCCTAGCAAGCAGTTCTGGGGCCTCTTGCCCAGAGCAGGGGACTCCTCCGCCGCCAAACACTCATGGGTCTAGCAGATCTCCGGCTGTAGGACCGGGACTGGGCACTTTGTCCCACAGGGGTGGGGGACACTGCTCTTGGGCCCCCCTCACTGTCTCTGTAGGCAGGGAGGCAAGGGTGGACTGGAAATTCAAAATGGCAGTAAAAATGTTTGTTCGGTTTTTCTGCCAAGCGAAAGAGTATTCAGAATCTCAGCAGGGTCTCTCTAGGGGAGTAGACCCTGCTTCCTGTGGCTCTCACACGTGGGGCGAGATCATAGGTCCTCAGTTCACCGCTCGCCTGTAGAAAACTTACAGGAGCAGATGAAGAGAAAACAAAGAGAAAAACACAACTTTCTTGGGGGAGGGAACAGACACTTTTCCTTTGGGATGTATTATGTACCTGTGGATTGCTTTCTCGGAGTTTCAACTTGCCTCAGCAGAGGTGTCCTGCAGATATCACTCTTCTCTCTCAGCTGGGCTTCTAATCTTCAACTTTATTGGGTATTTTCTGGACATTATCCTTCCCTCTAAATGGGAGCTTCTGTTGGAGGCTGGCGCCTGTCGGCCATCTTGCCCCTCCCCCCCATAGGAATATTTTAAGTGTCCAGTAGCCCATGGTATCTTGTAGCTTCAGATGTAGAATGTTTTTGTCTATTGGACTCCAGTGCTATAGAATAAAATATATAATCGTATTGGTTCAAACTCTGGTAGTCACAAGTGACGAAACTCATTTAGGCCCTAAAAGGAAGCCATAGTTTGGTACCTGAAAAGCACCAGAGTACAGCTGGCCCCACTACAGCTGGACTTGAAGCTTCCCTTCTCTTTGTCTCTTGGCATTGTTTGTCTCAGCTTCCTCAAACCAACCACCAGGGTTCTTTTTTCCCCTCCCTTTCCTGGTTCTCCTTCTTTCTATTTGACTTTTCTCTGCTCAGCTTAGTGACATGTGGTATAGCAGTGAAAACCTTGAGCTACAAAGTCAGACTTCCCAAATATGAATTCTTCTTCCATCATAAATGTAAGCAACTTATTACTTAACTACTCTCTGGCTAGTTATAACAAAACATCTCATAGAGCTGTTACACAAATTAAGTGAGATAATGCACATACAGCACTTAGAACAGTGCCTGTCACTTCATGAGTGCTCAGGAAAAGCCAGCTATTATGGCCACATGTTCTCTCTGTGTGGCAGGCTATTTGGCCACTGGAAGCTACAGGTTCACATTGTCTAAGCATGATGTTCCCAACCTCTTGGGGCTGCAGGGCCTATCAGGAACCAGGATACACAGGAGGAGGTGAACAGCAGGTGAGCAAGTAAAGCTTCATCTGTGTTTACAGCTGCTCCCCATCACTCACTCACATCCCCATCTGAGTGCTGCCTCCTGTCAGTTCAGTGGCAGCATTAGACTCTCATAGCAGCATGATCCCCACTGTAAACCATGCACTCAAGTGATCTACTTTGTGTTCCTCATGAGAATGTAATACCTGATGATCTGAGTGGAACCTTGCCCTGTGGAGTGGCTGCAAATACCAATTATCATTACAGAGAGGTTCAACTGCACAGAGACCATAACAAATCAATTGCTGGCAGACTCATATCAAAGCAATCCCGCCACCCCAGTCCACATGAAACCAGTCCCTGATGCCAAAAATGTTGGGGACCACTGGTATAAACCTAGAAATCCCAGTAGAAAAAAGACAGTCCTCTCTATTACCTAAAAAAAATCTCAGCTAGGATTCTGATTAACCCAATCAGGGTCAAATGCTCATCTTTAAAACAATCAACAATCATCTTTGGTCAAGACCGTTGGTTACTTTTGACTCTCCAGGCCTGGCATGTGCCCTACTTCCATGGCAAAATGAATATTAGTAACTGTGATTAACAACCCCATCAAAATAATAAAGTTTCAGACAGATAAAGCTTTCCAAATAAAATATGAGTTACTTTTGCTGAAGGAAGGATATGGAAAAGTGTGCTGAGTAGTTAGAAGTGACAGCAAACAGTCCACTACATTGTACCCCATGGATACACAACAGGTGCATACACATATGCACACACTCGAGCACAGACATAAACACTGCTTCCCAAGCATATAATTTTTTTTCTTTCTCACTTAAATTTCCTTATGAGAAATAGGCATATAATTATTAAACATGCACTTGGCACAATTCAACTATCCTAGGTACATCAAAAATACATAAACACTTGTCAAGAAAAAGACAACCCCAAAGCTACATCTAATGACTACACCTAGGTCCTGAGTACTGTGCCTTCCTCTCAATAGGTCATGCACCCTGACTGAATGATGCATTTAACCACCTCTAAACATACTCAGTATGCAATGATGGAGAGATAATGGTATAAACACACACACACACACAACATGTTGAGAAAATTAAAATGAAGAATAAGCATAGTCTCCAATCAATAGTGTAAGACACATCTCACTACAAAAGGAAAACGAAGACTCCAGCATTTGGCCATGGGATGAATTTCTTGGTCAGTCACTATGGGTGACCCAAATTTTGCACACTGAGGAAATCTACTTTGTCTATTGTTCTACATGACTATATACTATTACAGGGGTTAGGGAGGAATTCCCCTTCTAGAGGATATACTACTCTAGAAGCCTATTTCTTATTGGTATAACTAAGGCAGTCTGGGGTTGCTTTGAATTTGAGCAACCCTAGATACACTTTGCCAGTTTGGTGGTATTCAAACATATAACTTCTTTAAAATTCTGGTCTTATACTAGAAAATTGTTTTCTAGTTTCTCCTTCAAGCTGGAATTTCCCCAAGCAAAACCCTGCCAAGTTATGGTCTTTAAATCCAAACCCCTCTATTGTCATTTCTGTCGTGTAAAAATAATCCTTCCAGAAAACTTGGGCTGAGTTGACTTTTGGTAAGTAGATTTTGGTGCATTTTCATATTGAATTTGAATTTCTTCTAAAATTTTTTAAAAAATAACCTGATTTAGGTACACTTGAAAATAACACAAAGAAAACATTTTCTAAGATATCCAAACCTTAGTTCCTTCATAATCGTATGCAGGCAGAAAAACCCACCCACTCTCCAGAAGTTCAATGGAGAATAAAGATCTACTTTTTGTATAATATAAAATGACTGATAGGCACAATCATAATTATATTGTCAGCCATTTCTGCCATCATAGTTCAGAGTCAAAGTTAACTAGCACTTCAAAAACCAAGTAAAATGTCAGTATCTCAAACTTTGGGATGCTGTCTCTAAAACTGGAATCAAAACTCATTCATGTCTCTAAAAGACTAGGATTTCCTCACTCTTCCTTGATCACAGAGAGGTGTCTTTATAAAATAAATGAATTCATGAGTACATTAAGTAGCCATCCTACTACTGGATGGATATGCTCTTGTTTGACAGAGATGTCCAGCAATTAGCTAGTTCTTTTTATCAGCACATAATCACTGTGTCCACCAGGACTCCCGGCTTTAAGCAACAGAGATGAAGTCTAGCTGATTAGGCAGAAAGAGTTTGTTCATTGTTCTCTGAACTGTTGGAAGACCTGAGGCATGAGTCTTAAGGCAATAACACAGACCTGTTGTGCCAAGGAAAGCCCCTTCACTGATGCCACCTCCATGGTCCCCTTGGTTCCACTCCACTGTGCAGACAGACACTCCATCCCTGAAAGCTGGACACCTCAGCAGCACCAGTGCCAGCAACATGGATTCCTCCCAGAGCCTCCTCCCATGTTGCTTCTTTCTAACAGCATCTCTGCAAGTAAGTTTGATTAGTAGAGATGAGGTTATGTGCCTACATCCTAGACACCAAGGAATATAGAGAAATGAGTTTCCAAGGTTCTCCCTTAGGGAAGAAGATGAGACCTGTAAGGCTAGATATCCTCTAAATGTAGTACTGTGGCCCAAAAGATTCCAAACATCTGTGAACATTGTTTATTTCAATGATCCATGACTTTTTAGCCATGAATTCCATTTCCAGGCATTTGAATTAGATCACTGCCAAAAGTCCATATCTTTAGGGAGTTGTAAACATCAAATCCCACAAGCCTACAGACTATCACATGGAGAAGGATAACTGAGACCAAGAAATATCTCTCTACCTTTTCCCCAAAACTCCTACTAAGTTGGTCCTAAATAGTGCATAGTTGAGAAAACCCATGATAAACAAATTTGACTCAGATGGATTCATTGTTCTCTAAAAGGTGACAGTGAGACATCCCTTCCAGGTAGAGAATTATGAGACTATACTTGCCATTCCTCACCTCCTGTGTCCATCTGGCACACCCAGTATTTTATCCTCCATATTACCAGTCACTTGGCATCTGCCTCTATGGTTAGACGATGTCTCCTAAAGGCTGCCTTCTTTATGCCATGTCTCCCTCTGAGTAACAGAAGCTACAGTTAAATACTTTTGATTCCCAGGTTTGCTTTAATGACCTGCTTTTTCTTTAGCATCTGGACTAATCTAATGCATTCACCAACATGGTGCCAGGTGACAGATCAAGACTTTTCTTGGAGTTTCTCCTTGAGATTTAGTGTCAGCACTGAGGCTGCTGACAGAGGGAACATTTTCTTGTTTCCTATTCCACCCCTGACTACCAGCACCCTCCACAACCCTCCATGGAAAGTACATTAAGTCATGGTTGATAATAGAGAACATTTGTCAACCCTCCTACAGAGTTAGGATTCAATATGAAAGAACCCTGTTATTTGAAAAAGAGTAGGTCTTCATTTGCATATCGCGATCCCTGAAGGCTCTTCTGGAGCATCCTGATCCACATTTCATATGTAGGTTGAAAGAGAACATGCCAGATTCTTATTCCTACCCCTCCCCATACACACACCTCAGTATCACAGGCACAGGATAAGGATGAGCCTAGTGGATTTGATGATGTATATTGATGGCCTGGACTACACAGATCTGCATCTTTACTTCTCTTGTATGTCCTTAAAATTAATTTTAAAATATTTGGCTAATAAATGTAATAATCTACTGTTTTTCATCTTCCCACCTCCGAATTTTTAGCTGAGATGGTCTCTACCTCCCTGTCACAAAATAATAGGAACCCACCACAATTTCATGATTTGTCAATTTATTGCAAGACTGACATTTTACCATATTGGTGAAGATGCTGATGCCTAACACCACCCCACTCCCTCCACTTGCCCTGTGTCCCAGTAGAGGAGCAGCACTGGGTGGAGTGCTGCTATTTGGTGACTTTTGTCAACATGCACAAGAAACTAATAGTATTTCTTATGCCATCAAATAGTTCCTCCTTTCCAAGATGAGAAGCTCATAACCCTAATTTCCCTTCTGCTATTTCCCCTGACTTTTATATTTCCATTTCTATCAGCTGTATTTTCACTTTTGTATTTTTAACACTGATAAAATTCACTTTCTGTTCTGTAACAAAAATTAAGTTGTCTTTGCTTTCTCTATAGGATAAAACTAAATCCTGAAATTCAATAAGCAGTGTTTGCATCGTTGTTATTTTGGGCCAATCATTCACTGCAAAGGGTTTGATTGCTACTTGCTCTTTCTTCCATAGATATTTGCTTTCCCGGAAGTTTATGTGATTATGCTCTAATTCTATTACCAGCATCTCCATTATTTCCTCCATGCACTGCATAACATCACCTATTCTATCATGCTCCTTTTATCCCCAAGGACTTGGCCTGTGCAAATGTCCCTCTGGGTTTCTTTTCACTGATGTTTGGAGTTGATTCCTCAGTCTCCCATGAGGAAGAATGACACCCTGTGCTTACTCTTTGGTTTGCAGCACGTTCTTCAACAGCTTCCCCCAAAAAAGTAGATATAGGAGGTAAAATTTCAGAGTCCAGAAATGCCTGAAAATATCTTGTCCCTCTCCTCTAATTTTAGTTTGACTGGGTATGGAATTCTAAGGTTACAAATTTTTCCCTCTACCATGACAGATTGAATATAGAAGCAGGTATTAGACTCTGGCTGTCTTCTACTAAGCCAGACATCAAAAATATTTCCAAAGATGTTATATGTCATTGAAATATGATTTATGTGAACATATAAAGGGTTAGTTTTTTTATTGTTTCAGGGTAATTTGAGGGTACAAAGAATTAGGTTACACTGTTTGCATTAGTTGGGTAAAGCACCTCTTATAATTGTGTCCCCCACCAAGAAGTATGACATATACCCTAATGTTGTATTCCTTAAGTGGGAGCACACCCATCCCCCTCCATCCTCCCCTCTCCCCATTCCCTCTTTCTCCATACCCCACCTTGAATTGCTTTGAGTTTTTCTCTTATATGGGTGTGTATTAGATCATCTACTGGTTTCATATTAGAACTGAGTACATTGGATTCTTGATTCTCCATTCTTGTGATACTTTTCTAAGAAGAATGTGTTCCACCTCCATCCAGGTTAATACAAAAGGTCCGTAGGATGTGCAGTTGGCCTCAGTTCATGCAGAGTGATAGCAGAGAACTAGTTGGTGACCTATGAGATTGACTGCTAAATACCCAGATTGTATGTCCCTGGCTCAGGACCACTCTCTGTCTTTAGAGAGAACTCTCCAGTGTGTTTCTTTTCCCTTCAGGGAGTGGACAGTGGTGGGAGAGTGTTAAGGGCTAGGAAATGGAGAGCTAATTATGCAAATAAAGCCACTGGCCCTCCCTATCCTAGTTCTCCACTTCCCTCTATTCCTCAGGCTCAGGCTGGAGATGACACCTGACTGGGCGCTCTGGCAGGGCACGGTTGCACCTCTCCGCAAAACGCTTCTGTTCCACTAAAGACCAATCCCACTAAAGACTAAGAAGCTTAGTGTTGCTTCTGTTGAGAGTCTAATTATTTCTATCAAAAGAGCAAATAGATTCTATTCTACTTCTTCTGTAGAGTGTTTCCCTCTCTTTATCTCAGTCCTCCTCCTCATCTTCCTCATCGCTCTTTCTTCCCCAGGCCAGAGCCCAAATTGGCCTTTGCTTTATTCTTTCTTGTGCCTTCAGAGATTGTTAAAAACAGCAAGCTCCCAGATCTCGCTGACCGCTGAGCTTGTGTATTCACCATGTATCAGGTGCTATCAGATAAAGTTCCAAATGCTAGGTCATAATTACCCAAAGCAAAGGTTTTATTATATATTGAGTGTGCTACTGCCATATGGTTTTGAAAGATACTTCATTCTTTCAGAAGAAAGACTAGTTTAGGAAATGTGAATATTTAAAATTCCCCACAGTATTATAATTTTTGGAGTCTTTTTGCTTCCTACTGCAAGTTTCTGGCAACTTATTTCTGCTCAGGGGAGAATCTGGAAAGTGACCTTTTATGCACACTCTGCCCAGCTCTCTATCTTTGGGCACCTCTGTGCCCTGAAGTTCCTGCCATCAGCCCGGGTGCACCACTTTCCCACTGATGCATTGCTTGCACTGAGGAAATCTCAGATGCCCGTGGTTCTGTCTGGAGTAGTTTCTACATTCATCTTGATCCTTGCACTCACATTTTGTCACATTTAAATTCCAGCAGGAAAGATTTGGATCCCTGCTTCTGGAATGCCCTTGCAACCCTTCTCTGCCTTCTGTCTGAATGCCAGTAGCATGGGCGGTTCAGGGCTCACCACGTCCTTTGGGTAAGGGCCTTGCCAGCCCCTGGTTCCATGGAGGTGCTGGGCTTCTTGGGAAATCCCTCCAGTGTCACAGCATCATCACACTTCCCAAAGATGGAGGAAAGTTGCTCCTCCCAGAAGATATCTGAAAAGTGGGAAACCTGAAAATGTCAGGAGGCTATGAAGACTCCAGCCCTGGTTTAGGTTTTCTCTTGGGGCCACCAGCAAGGAGCCCCCAGAATCTAAAAACACTTTGACTTGGCCGGCACAAAAAGAGGAAAGCAGGCAGCAGCAGAACCAGCAGGAAAAGAGGAAGTTACACAGCAGTGGCAGACAATTGGCAAAGTTTATTTTACAGAACACATTTAAATTTATAAGCAGATAAAATATACTCAAATTTATAAGCAGACAAAACACACCTGAGAGGAAGGTTTGGGTCTCTTCCTCACAAATGAGGAAAGACCTCTCACAAACTTTTTCCCTTATATTTATTCTCTTAATTCTATCTCCGTTCCACCTACTTCTAATATTTATGTATTTCTTAACTCATGTTAATGACATCTTCTTTGGGAAGTCTCCAAGATATTAATAGGGCATTGATCGATCATAGGTTACTGACGGACTTTTTCTTTAAAAAGTTTCTACTGATCAAGCCCTCCATGGGGATCTTAGGAGTTGAGGTATCTGAATTTCAAAACTTTCCAGCCACAGTCTTGGCTAGTTCTGCTTTTATTCTGGGCTACTAGCCCAGAATAGTAGTCTGTCTCCCTACCCTGCTCATGCCTAAGCTAAGGGCCTGTCTGTTTTCTCTCTCAGCAATTTCCTGCTTTTCTTTTCCCTCTCTCACCATGTTCCTGGTCTGTCTTTCCAAGAAAACATGAGACTCTATGAAATCAAAATTTTTTTTTTTTGCAGCCCTTTTGACCAGGGCTGAGTTTGAACCCACCACCTCCTATATATGGAGCCGGTGCCCTACTCCTTTGAGCCATAGGCACCACCTGAAATCAAATTATTTTTTAAAGACAAGATAATCCTGTTCTGTGTTTATAAAATACAGGATGGGCCAAACACTCAATCTGAAAAAGCTCTACGTGAAATATTGAGGGGTGTGGAGGCCAGGCAGGAAGCTGTGATTTGCAAGGTTAGAAACGCAAAAATCTTTTTCGAAGCACTGAGAAGAGAAATAAAGCAAACAAGTGTGTAGCCTCCCTTGTTGAGGGCCTCCTATGTGCCAAGCATCTGTGAGTCTTGCCCTCTAATAAGGGAAGGTTGAGGAAGGAAGCAGGAAAGGAAGAAAGGGAGAGAAGGAGGAGGGATGAGCAAGGCCAGGGAAGGGAACAAGGAAAGGAAAAGAGGGAGGGAAAGAAAGATGTCAGCTGGTGGTAAAAACTATGCAAAAATTAAAATAGGGCAATTGTGCAGCAAGTAGCTTAGAGCTGCTTCATTTTGCATGTTGAGGGAAGGTCTCTCTGAGAAGATGAAATTTGAGTGAAAAGAAGAAGACATGCAAAGTCCACACTCCAGAAACATACCCAGACAGATAAACATGCTGTCACCACTTTGGAAATTAAGAGGAAAAGGCATAGAAAGTTTAAAATAACATACTCATGGCCACCAAGCTAGTTCTTTGCTTAAAGAACAAAATCGGCCCAGTGGTCTTCAGACCTCTGTAGTTAGCTTTGTATCTGCAGCAGACGTGAGGAAGCGGTAATAGTTCTCAAGATAGTTGAAAGTTTTCTGTCTGGATGTAGCTCCAGACATTTCTCAGGAAAGAATAATAGGTGGTTATAGGTAAATGGAACAGAAGTTTTCTGTAATAAGCTCTTTCAGGGACATAGACCTAGGGCCGTGATATGCAGAGGCACAGGCTGGCCCTGCACAGGGTGTCATCCACACAGGCTACAACGTGAATGGTGCACCCACCCCATCCCAGGATTGTGACAGACAACTGGGTGCTCCAGAACTGGAGTTTCACGTCCAGGTGGAGTCTAAAAATGGCAAGTGATTTTTTTTTTTTTGGCCTGAAAAGGCAGAGAAAAAGATCCTATGCCATTATCTGGTAAAGCATCTCAGCACTTCCAGGGTAATTACGACCAAAGCCCTCCCTTCTTTGGTGATAATAAATGAAAAGAGAGCAGGATACAGTTTCCTCCTCCTTCTGTAATCCCCCAGTGCTCCTTCCTTACGTACTTTTCACTAAGCTCATTATCATAGCCTCTGTAAGTGCTGTTTTTAAATGTTTGGTTCAGGTGGGTGTTGGGGAAATACAATTAAAACAAAATCTTCTCCCAACCCATAAAACCTCTCCACAAGTTCAGAGAAAAGAAAACAATTTTATTATTGGATAACCATTAAACCAGAATGTGATACTCTTCTCAGGCAGTTCATGGAGAGATTGGGAAGATAGAAAGACCTCTCATCCCTTATTGTGGCTAAGCAGATACAGCCCATTGCATGCATGCTCTCAAGACAAACAATAACTAGTCCTCAGATCAAAGGAGTTACCTGTACAACTCATCTCATGTAACTCATCCTAAATTCACTTGATTGTTGGAGTGAACACCTATATTAGCTGTTTAGTTGCCTTTATCCATAGGGAAAATTAACTTCTCATATCTTTATGATGGAGGTAGTTCAGCAACCTAGAGTCTCTTACCCACCTCCCACCCCCAGGAACTAAGGGATGGGGTACTCTCTTCCTTGCCCACTACTCTTTAGATCCATGGTTTCCAGGTTCTTAAGAAAGAAACCCCAGGGTCTCTGGGTGGCAAACTTGGCAAAAGATATGTTTCACTTTTAAAAAGATCTATATTGTTCTTCTCTTACATTTCAAAGAGACAGAGAAAAAACTTCTAATTACGAGTTTTCTAAATCAAATGCCCTAAGAAAAGAGAGGGACAGTCTCTTCCCTTATTATCAACAGGAAGGGTCAAGTTTCTTATTTTTAATTTGTATTTGCTTTCACAGGGACATGAGGAAACTACTGGCAAAACTTTGTTTTAAGATGATTTGTTTCAGAAATAAATTATGAAATGTTACATAGAAGAAAAAAAAGGCAACATTTCTTGAAGATGAGTCTTGAGGGGAAATGAAAGTCACTACTCCCGGTGATGGAGAGCCACTTTATGCAAAATGGTTTGCACGTTTTTAAGTAGCTTCAAAAGTCAGGGATTGCACAACCAACAGCAGTTGCCATGGCAGCAAAAGTTAGTGTTATTCTAATCTACTTGGTGATGAATTTTATGGAGCTGCTGCTGGGTACAGGAAGCCATATTCTGTATGTGGAGTTTTTAGTTTTTGTGCCATCTTACAGGCAGGGATAGGCTGAGAAGACCATGTGGAAATCAGGGTGTGAAAGTAGGATACAGGCAGAGCCTGAAGTCTGAGCATCCAGGAGTCAGAAACCAGACAAACACAGGAAATTGGAAGTACCTGGGATCCTCCTTTCCAACCAAACCTCACAGAGGACTGGGCTAGGACAGGAGGGGGAGAGCAACAGAGTAGTCACCATGTGCTGCACAGAAATCCAGGGATTTCACAGACATGGTCCCCTCAAGCCCCTCCAAGAACACCATGGTATACATCACCATGCCCAGTTTGCAGATAAGGAAGTGAAGGCTAATGAAAGCAAAATTGACATGTCCAAGGTCATAGGGTTGGGGGCAGAATCAGGAGCAGACTGGAGGCTCTACATCACAAAGTGTGAGGAGCTGGTGGTATTGATCTGAGAGGAAATTCAGAGAAGAGATAAGTTTCACAGGAGGAGGAAGTGTTTGGTCTCTAGGTTAAAGGATGGAGTAGAATAAGTATTATCTGTGAATTTAGGTTCAGGTGATCCAGAAAGAGAAACAGAAAACCAGGAGAGGTAACTGATGGCACAGATGAGTGCTCCACTAGGATGTAAGGCCCAGGAGGGTGAGGATGTTTGTCCGTTTCATTTATACTCTATTTCCAGGTCCCAGAAGAGTGCTGGGCACATCAAAAGTCCTTAATAAAAAAATTCTGGATTGATTGCTTAATGAATTTTTGCAATAACACAAGGCTGAGGGAAGAACACAGTGAGAGTTTAACCAGTTGGATTTAGGATCTTAGTAAAAATTAAGGTGGCACATATCAAAAACTGTGAAGGGTCTACGGATCTGCCCCATTTTTAAGCTGATGAGTTAGCCTGCCGCAATTGCACGCAGACTGGCAGAAGACATGAGACTCCAGGGTCAGAGACAAAGGACTGTGCAACTCACAGTAATAGCAACAGCCAGAGTATCAACAGCTTCTTTGGCCCACAGGGTAACGTGAACAGTGTGCAGTACAACTGCAACGTCAGCAAGGTACATTTAAAGAAAGGAACTCTGAAGTTAGGGAACTCAACTCTTTTTCGTGGGCAATAATCAAGACTACACTTTGCTCTAAAGGAGACACTATCTCTGTTTCCCACAGCTATTCACTATATAGGCATCATTGAAGAAATAGTGTAGAACAAAGGCCTCTGTTTGCAAAACATACCAAAATATGATAGCCCCATGGGGACTTATCTCCCAACAATAAGCCAGTACTCTTTTTCCCAGGCTAGAGGATAACTACTCTATGGTCATGACACTGAGAAAGGCACATACAGATGAAGCTAAGCTCCAGGGCCTTAGAACAGACACCACCACCCTCCCTGAGGTCTGCAGAGATGCGTGGAAAGGTGTTGACTTTGATATTATCAACAGGTCAGCAATCAGATTCATATGGAGTAAAAGGAAGCTGACAAAGAAGTGACTTACAACAGAAGCTTAATTCCATGAATGCATGGGTCCTTAAGTGCCATAGTCTAGATCCCCCAAAGCTCACATGAAGTTAGTGTATTTGAGAATTAATCACAAAAAGCAGAAGTGGAGGACAGGGGGAGTAAGCCAGGGAAGAAGGAAAAGCTGTCCCAAGGATACGTCAGCAAGTTGGCCACCTCTGTGGACAGCAGGGCTTGATCCCATGGAGCCTTCTGAGGAACCAGAGGAGAAGCATTCAGAACCTTCTTCCCCAGAAATAAAAGAAGCATGCATCCACTGCTCTGCCCCCTCCTCATGCACTGGTGATGGGAGTGAACTTGTCTTCAAAATCCAGATTACACACATGTGAGTTCTGCAGAACCCAGGGTTCTGCATGCCCGGGGCAGGGCATGAGAAGTACATGGCACAGGCCATGGAGGAAGGAGCCACCAAGATGCCTCAGCATGAAGCTGCCCAAAACCTGTGTGGAGCTGGCCCCACAGGGAGGGCAGAGCAGAAGGTAAGGCTGAGAGGATACAAATAGATATGCAATGGGTGATGGGCATTGTATGCATTCACCCCCTCGTGCTACTCAGATCTACACGGTCCTTCATTACATCAGTGCATCACAGGTCACAGGGTCCCTTCCCAGGGGAGGTCAGCCACTATCTCTTCGAAGATGGAATGCAGCTGGCTCTGAGGCCACACGTGCTGACCCTGCCTCTTCTGCTACTCCCTCCTGGTTTCAATCACCCTCAGCCAGTGCACGGACCAAAAGGAGACTTTCCCTTCAACTCTATAAGTTTACAAAAAAATCAACTGACAAAAGGCAGATTTGTTGGAGAAAGGCTAACAAAAGTATTAACATGCACATGGGGGAGAACCACAGAAGCTTATACCATCTTGGGGTTGCAGAAAGGATGGGGGCTTGCATCATGGCAAAATGGGATATGGTGGTAAGTCAGGTTAGAGGACCAGGGAAGGTTACAAGAGCTGAAGAGGAGGCCTGCTAGCAAAAGTGGTCTTTTGAAATCTCAAAAGTAGCAGCCTGCCCAGAGAATAGGTGGTAAGTGTTCCTCTCAAGGCATCAGACTCTCAGTTCTAGAACCAGGATTTGAGTGCAAGCATTTTATTTGGAAGTTTAGTTCTAGGACCTACCTCTGAGAGAATCCACTCTAAGACACAGTAGAACTTTCCCTGCCCCCTGGATCCATTGTGACCAGGAGGTAGCCACAGCTTCAAGTTGAGAGGCACTCTCTCTGTGCCTCCTAACAGAAGCATTCCCACTCTGATCCAACAGGGTCTAAGTGTACAGAGCAAGGAGGCACAGCTTTCCTAAGTGTGTCAGCGGGAGCTCCTGGCCTCACTATCTTGCATCCCAGGGCTTGACAGGCCAACTTGCAGGTGCTGTCTCAGAGCTGGCACCTTAGCTAAGCCTTAATAGGCCATGTCACTATTGTATTAGGTTGGCTTCTTCTAGATGATGAGAAGACCCAATGGAACCCACTGCAATGTGCCATTGTCAGCCCCTCCTTTTCCATAAAATAGGTCTCACACTGAGACCATGTTATTCAGAATACCATGACAGATCTGTTCATCCACAGATGGGAATGCTGGCAGAGCCACTGCAGATAGAAAGGCAAACTCATGTCAACAGTAAGTGAGAATCTAAAATCCACCTGCCATCAAGCAGCTGGTAGCTTTCCTCAGTGGTGCCTTCCCTATGGTTCCACATCAGACTCACTTTTAGTGATCCATGGTAAGTATTAATATACTAATATTAATAATTTTCCACCTATGCTATGAATATTTTTCCCAGTTTTATTCTACATTTTTTTTTTTTTGAGATGGAGCCTCAAGCTATCCCCTGGGTAGAGTGCCATGGCATCACAGCTCATAGCAACCTCCAACTCCTGGGCTCAAGCGAGTCTCCTGCCTCCGCCTCCCAAGTAGCTGGGACCACAGGCGCCCGCC
>CAUYQV010056203.1:0-12077 GCA_963574575.1 Galagoides demidoff | reverse complement strand
GTGTGGTATGTTAGAGTGTCCAGGGGTTAAAATATTATATTGACTGTTGGGACCACACCAATGGTGCATCTTACAAGGGTACATGTGAAACTTACTAAATGTAGAATATGAATGTCTTAACACAATAACTAAGAAAATGCCATGAAGGCCATGTTGACCAGTTTGATGAGAATACATGCAGGTTCCTTTTCTGTGTTTGTTCCTGTTACGCCACTGCACTTTGCTCGTGGGCTGCTAGCACAGGTTATGAAATTTGATCTGCATTCTAGGATGCACACCTGCACACACGCACACAGCACACATGTTGTCTTGATTCCTGGCTCAGCAGAGAGCCTTTTAACTGGCTCTTTACCTTCCGTAGCTGTATGTGTATTTGCCTGAGTCCTGTGACACTGAGTTGGAGCAGATTGTTAGGCACACACTTGTGTTTACGCTTTAGGGACGCCCAGAAAATACCTGTCAGGGTGTAAGAGGTCATTGTTTTCTTTCAGTCTGGTCACATACACTGAAGATACTTTTTATATAGACTTAAGTTTTATACCTGAATTTTTTTCCACCTGTGAGTTTGGATTGAGTGCCTTCTCTTCCTTCTTCTAGTAGTAAGAGGTGGACATTTAAGACTTGATCACTTATCATTTTTGCATTAAGTTTATATGTGGAAGAAATAACTTTTGAATTAGGACTCTGAGTATCTTCACAAGTGGCTTGCTTTTAAAGATACCTAAGCGTCAGGGAGTGGTTTAGTTTTTGTAAGAATTTGGTTCAAGGCTCGGCGCCTGTGGCTCAGGCGGCTAAGGCGCCAGCCACGTACACCTAAGGTGGCGGGTTCGAATCCCCAGCCTGGGCCCGCCAAACAACAATGATGGCTGCAACCAAAAAAATGGCCGGGTGTTGTGGCCGGGCACCTGTGGTCCCAGCTAGTTGGGAGGCGGAGGCAGGAGACTCGCTTGAGCCCAGGAGTTGGAGGTTGCTGTGAGCTGTGATGCCATGGCATTCTACCCAGGCGGATAGCTTGAGGCTCCGTCTCAGAAAAAAAAAAAAAAAAAAAAAAGAATTTGGTCCAATAGTTTGAAAGGGAGCTGAAAATAAAATATGTAATGATGGGTAAGAAGCCAGGCACTATTTTAAATTCATCACTGCTTATTCTCAAAACCTAAATTTTAAGGATTGAAGAAACTGAGACCTAGAGGGCTATAGCTGTATGACTAAGATTATTAAGCTAATGAGTGGCAGAGCTTGAACTCTACTAACAAAAGCCTTTCTTTCAGTCAGGCGTTTACACGTAGTGATTCTTCAAAAATCTCCTTTTACAATTTGACTTAAGGGGCCGGACATGGTGGCTCATGCCTGTAATCCTAGCACTCTGGGAGGCCGAGGCTGGTGGATTGCCTGAGCTTAGGAGTTTGAGATTAGACTAAGTAAGAGTGAGACCCCTGTTTCTAAATAAAAACAGTTGGGTATTGTGATGGGCATTTTGTAGTCTCAGCTACTTGGAAAGTTGAGGCAAGAGGATCACTTGTGCCCAAGAGTTTGAGGTTACTGTGAGCTATGATGCCACATCTCTTTACCAGGGCATCAAAATGAGACTCTGTCTCAATTAAAAAAAAAAAAAAGTACTTGTTAAGATTTTTTATTTTGATAGTGTGAAATTTTCAGTCATCCTTATATTAAGTGAATTGTCAGAATTAATTAAGTATAGCAACATGCTGTGGATTATATTCTAATTTTTAATTATAATTCTTACATTTCTACTACTTCTTGTTCTTAAATCTGTCAGTGGATTCCTTTAGTGTTTTTTTCCCTTTAATTATTAATGCAAAAAACTAGGTTAAATTTATCTAAGAAGACTTAATTCAAGCCTTGGTAAACTCAGTGTGTTTTATAAAAAAAAATCAAGAGAGCGATGACATACGGTACTTAACTCTTTTAGACCCACTATCTGAGGAAATATGGTATGAACATACTATTCAGTAATAAAAAGACTGCAGGGTGGCGCCTGTGGCTCAGTGAGTAGGGCGCCAGCCCCATATACTGAGGGTGGTGGATTTGAACCCAGCCCTGGCCAAATTGCAATAACAACAACAAAAATAGCCGGCGTTGTGGTGAGCGCCTGTAGTCCCAGCTACTTGGGAGGCTGAGACAAGAGGATCACTTGAACCTAAGAGTTTGAGATTGCTTTGAGCTGTGATGCCATAGCACACAACGCCAGAGTGACTGAGACTCTGTCTCAAAAGAAAAATGAAAAACTGTGCAACTGGGGTAGAGTTAATTGAAAAAACTCTACAAGTTTACCGGGTAAGATGCCTTGAACTGTGATGTTGTTTCTGACTGTTTTGACCTGTGTTTTTTTCAGATCTATCATCTAAATCTAGCCTCTGCTTAAGCAGTGTCCATTCATAGTTGACACTTGCTATGTCTGTTTGATGTCCTTGAATAGAGCTGAAGATTTAGAGCAGTAGCTCAAGATGATTTCCTCTGACAAGGGTTAATAGAATTTTCTAGTTCCTTTTCAGGCAAAACAGAGACAATGAGAGAAAAATAGCTAAAATATTCAGAATGTCTATAGTTTATCATATACCTATTGATACCTTATGTTGACTAAGTGTGGCAAGGATGCAGAGCTTTGCAAGAGACAGACTAACCCTCAAAGAGTGTCACTTGGCCTTAGAAATAGGATATCTAGAAGATAATGCTTTGTTCCTTATGCAGAGGGGACTCTAACTTTACAAATGCAAACAATGTAGCCTAATCATATGTACCCTCATATTTATCTGGGGAAAAAAAAGGGATATTCATTTATCCTTTCCTTTTTTTAAACCCAGCAAAAGTAAGCAGATGTAAAACTCTTTCTTTTTTCTTGTGTATCCTTACCAGAAAAAAGTAAACACTTCTAGAATAAGCAATGTATTAGTAATTTTCTCAGGTGAAGTTAATATCTCATTTATGAAGGATAATTTTGAAGAAATGGACAAATTACTAAATCTGATAAGGATTTCTGTCCTTTTTTCTAGAAATTAAATATTTAGATAACTTTGGACTTTTATTATGTCCTTGAGTACTTATTTTTAGCTTAAAATTATTATTACTGTTTTAAATTAAGTATCATAAATATTTCTCTATAATTTTTGAATCTTAGCAGTTATTTTAGATAAATGGCTTATGGTTAAGGGCAAATACTTATTTTTTAATAACTGCTTTATATTAAAATATTATAGAAACCTAACTTCTTATCAATATTATTGCATTATTGAAAGCAATTTTCTTAATTTTTAGATATATTATGTTTTTTGTGTTTCATAGGTTATTAATTATAGTAGTTTAAATGAGATGAGCAACTTAAGTCACTGAGTGACAAATTCTCATTTTCTTATGCAGATCAGTCCATAATGGATGTTTTAAAACATAAAAGCTTCCTAGAAGAACTGTTGTTTTGGACTATCAAGTATGAATTCCCCCAGAAGATGGTAACTTTCTTGCTCAACATGCTTCCAGATCAAGAGTATAAGGTGTCTATATTTTTTCTATATTTTCTCCTTGCTTTCTTTCTTTGCTTCTTCACTACTAAAATTTTTCTGATATATTTCTTGGTAAGGATTGATGTAACACTATGTATGAACATGTGCTGCTTCTGTTGTTAATGCAGTCCTCCCCAAAGCATGGTATATTAGCATTGTGGCTGAACAGCAATACTCAGCAGAGTACCTGAGGAAATTCTACTTGGAGTGTAGTTAGAAGGGATGCTAAGGATAAACATTAAAAAAACAAGTGTAGGTGGTGCCTGTTGCTCAGTGGGTAGGGCGTCAGCCACATACACTGAAGCTGGTGGGTTTGAACCCATCCTGGGCCAGCTAAAATCAACAATGACAACTGCAACATTAAAATGTCTGGGTGTTGTGGCAGGTGCCTGTAGTCCCAGGTACTTGGGAGGCTGAGGTAAGAGAATCGCTTAAGCCCAGAAGTTTGAGGTTGCTGTGAGCTGTGACGCCACAGTGCTCTACCGAGGGCAACATAGTGAGACTGTCTTAAAAAAAAACAAGTGCAGACATAAATAATGTAATTTGAAATTATTCTGTGTCCTCTGAACGTGAGGTAAAATGTGCTGTCAGAATGTTTAATGGGGTCAGCTGCATTTATTTGCTTGTTTGCTTTTTAAAAATTCATTTAAACATAACTATACTTTGAAAAGTACACTTATATTGGTTAATGGAATGTAATTTAAGTTTAACTTAGCCTACACAATTTTTACCAAAAACTTGGTACATGGTTTAAAATTAAAAAACAGATTTGTAGTCTGGTTTATTTGTTGTTTTAGGGACTTAGTCTCACTCTGTGACCCATCCTGGAGTACAATGCTGCAATGGTAGCTTACTGCAGTCTTAAATTCCAGAGCTTAAGTGATCTTCATTCCTGAGTCTCCCAATTTGCTAGGACTGCAAAAAAAAAAAATACTTGGCTTATTTTTAAATTGTTGTTTTGTAGAGACAGGGTCTTTTTATGTTGCCTGGGCTGGTCTTGAACTCCTGGTCTCAAGTGATGCTCATGCCTTGCCCTCCCAAAGTGTTGGGATTATAGGTGTGAGTCACCTGCTTTATTTTTATCTACAAGTGTATAAAAGAGCCTTCATCAAATGGTGTTAAAGAAGGCAGCAAGCACCTTGAGAAATTTACCTTTGGTTTGCTTCAGGAAAATTACACCTGTTGTACTGTCTATGTTTATAAAATTTGCCCAAAAAAACACTGTAATGTTTCGTTGCCAACTTAAAAAGTATAGTAATTAATGAATTTGGAAGGGTGTATGTGGGTAGAAGCCTATGTATATGTGTGTATTTGTAAAAGTTATCTGATTTAGTTAATATTGCATGGAGATTATAAATCTACACAAACCAAGATTCAGATAATTTCTTCAATCTGAGTTAAAATCTGAGTTAACACTATTAGCTCCCTTTGTCTGTTGAGATCAACAAGGAAACTCAGCACTAGTTGTAAATTTTTCAGATTAACGCATAGAAGAAGAATAAGTTTCTTCCCCTATTGTTCAACCTAGTAGTGACTGTACACTATGGGCAAGATATTCCTTCCATTGTCAACATTCCTGGGGACATGCAATGAAGCCTACTTGGGTTTTAATTTGTATCAGCACTAATGCAAAATGGTCTTCAGTTAATGACCACATGACTTTAGAAGTGACGCTAAGAAATAAGGTAACCCTTTTTGAAAGACTGGAGCAAAATATCTAGCCATAGTTATAAGGAACTTTATAAAAAAAATGCAGCCCCGGGTGGCGCCTGTGGCTCAGCGGGTAGAGTGCCAGCCCCATATGCTGAGGGTGGCGGGTTCAAACCCAGCCTCGGCTGAACTACAACAAAAATAGCCAGGTGCCTGTCGTCCCAGCTACTTGGGAGGCTGAGGCAAAAGAATCACCTAAGCCCAGGAGTTGGAGGTTTCTGTGAGCTGTGATGCCACCGCACTCTACCAAGGGCGCAATAAAGTGAGACTCTGTTTCTAAAAAAAAAAAAAAAAAAAAAAATGCAGCCCCTTGTGAATTACATTTCAATAAAAGAATAAGAAGCAGTCTGAAAAAAGGAGGAAACAATACAACTTAAAATATCTTGAAAACCAATATTAATATAATACAGGCTCAAAAGATTGCAACTGAATTTAAATTGTGGGATTAGGCAGGTGAAAAACAAAGGGTGAGTAGTTGCCAGCCACACTCATTATAGAAAGAACGGTTATTAGCCCATGTAGGTAGCTAAAGTATTTAGTCCCAGAGGATCTGAACCCACCATATGGTTATGGTAAAGTGACACCAGATAGTTATGGTGAAGTGTGAAAAGAAGATAAACCATGCTATGGTTCTTATGGTATAGGTTAATAGTGACACTGGAATAGTGCCATTGTTTTGTGTGTCTTTATATCTGCTAAAAAAGCAACAGAAGAAGTATACGTGTTAGAAAGGAAAGAAGAGGAAATGGAAGTAGTACTGCAGAGGCTTTAGTCAGCTTAACGGTCAGCTTTCAGGTCAAGTAGAAGGAATTTGTTTTGAAGTAATCACATCAACTCATTTTGTTATATTAAATCCTCTGTGGTGATTTGTAGCTGGAACTTATGATTTTATTGTTAAAGAAGGTAGCATAAAACAAAGACATATACTTTGATCTTAGTAAATTGATATATTTATGAGCAAAGTATAGTTTTGTATTCTTAAACTACAGTATTTGTAATTGGTTTAAATCTTTAATAATTTAAAATGCCTATTAAAAAATTTTAAATTATCAAATATCTTTCTAGTATTCCGAAAAAGGGAAAGACTATCCTCATTATTGAGAATAACTTTTCAGTTACTTTGGACATTATCACAAACTAGAAATAGCTTAAAAATATTAATATATTGAAAAATGTCTGAAATTCAAAGTTAAACTAATGTATGTTTTTCCTCCCATTTAAACATTTCTGCAGGTTGCTTTTACAAAAACTTTTGTTCAGCATTATGCTTTCATAATGAAAACACTGAAGAAAAGTCATGAATCAGACACAATGTCTAACAGAATTGTGCATATTAGTGTTCAGTTGTTCAGCAATGAGGAGCTAGCCAGACAGGTAACAGAAGAATGTCAGCTGCTGGATATTATGGTCACTGTGCTATTGTACATGATGGAAAGTTGCCTTATTAAAAGTGAGCTACAAGGTAACTCATAGTTATATTCACTAGTTCTACTATTAATGTACTTTGTATAACAAGCTGTATAAAAGGTGTGTGCTTAAAAAAACTGTACTGTAAAACTAATATATATTTTGTTAAAGAAATTTTTGAAATTTCTAGTGACGTTTAAAGTAGAAGTTAAAATCACTTATGTAGGGCATTCCAAAAGGTTTCATACGTGGGAAAATTAACACACATAGCAATAGATGTCTTAGACCATATTGGCCATAGGTGGGAGAAAATACTTCGTGTGTGTGTGTGTGTGTGTGTGTAGAAAGAGTTGGCCAATATGGGGATAGGGGAGAGGGAGGGCATGAGAGGGGAGGGTGGAGGGTGGGTGGAGAGAGGGTGATTGGCAGGATCACGCCTATGGTTCATTCTATAAGGGCACATGTGAATCTCTTTAAATGTAGAATATAAATGTCTTAATAACTAAGAAAAGGACACGAAGGCTATGTTAACCAGTTGGATGAAAGTATTTCAAATTGTATATAGAAACAGTACACTGTACCCCATGATAGTATTAGTGTATACTGCTATGATTTAATTAAAAAAAAAAAAGAAAGAGTTGGCCAACACATAGAGAATATTTCGTGAGTATTTTGTAAATAAAGGTACTTCTAGCTTGAATCTCCCATTTTACCTATCTATGGTGACTTTTGGGACACCCTATAGTTTTGTCATTCACAGATAACTGTTAATACTAAAAAAGATGGTATTTTTCCATCTTTTTTGTGTGATATGACTGTACCTATACATATATCTGTATAGATGTGTATCTAAACACATACTTAAAGAAATTTTACAATATACGTGACTCTACCACAGTTTAGCCATTTCCTTGTTAGGCATGTTCTTTTTTTTTTTTTTTTGAGACAGAGTCTCAAGCTGTTGCCCTGGGTAGACTGCCAGTGCCATGGTGTCACAGTTCACAGCAACCTCAAACTCTTGGGCATAAGCGATTCTCTTGCCTCAGTCTCCCAAGTACCTGGGACTACAGATGTCCACCACAAAGCCCAGCTATTTTTAAGTTGTTTGGTGGGCTGGGCTGGATTAGAACCCACCAGCTCCGGTGTATGTGGCTGGCCCCCTAGGTGCTTGAGCTACAGGCACCGAGCCAAGACAGTTTCACTTTGTCATTCTCGATAGAGTGCTGTGTTATCATAGCTCACAGGAACCTCAAACTCTTGGATTCAAGTGATTCTCTGGTCTCAGCTTCCCAAGTAGCTGGAACTACAGGCACCTGCTGCAACTCTGGCTATGTTTAGAGGCAGGGTCTCACTCTGACTCAGGCTGGTCTCCACCTCAGTGAGCTCAGATGGTCACCCACCTTGGCCTCCTAGAGTGCTGAGATTACAGGTGTGAGCTACCATGCCTGGCCATGTACTTATTTTTTATCATAAACTTTTTTTTTTCCTTGAGACAGAGCCTCAAGCTGTCTCCCTGGGTAGAGTGCTGTGGCATCACAGCTCACAGCAACCTCTAACTCCTGGGCTCAAGTGAGTCTCCTGCCTCCGCCTCCCAAGTAGCTGGGACCACAGGCACCTGCCACAATGCCCAGCCATTTTTTTGTTGGTCATTGTTGTTTGGTGGGCAGGGCTGGATTCGAACCCACCACCTTAGGTGTATATGGTTGGTGCCTTAGCCACTTGAGCCACAGGCGCCGAGCCTTTTATCATAAACTTGTTGCTGTCAGCCTTAGAAATTTTTATGTGCATATACTTTTATAATTTAAAAGTTGGGATAAGTGTTACCTTTTCTATATTCCCTTAGGTAGAACTTTAATTTTTCTCTTTTGTGTCCACTATATGTTTGTTACTCCTCAACCTGACAATATTTCCGTTTTTCTTCCTGTTCTCATTTCCCTGTGATCTTTCACCTTAACTTTATCTTCCTTAAATAATTTATTATTATTTGAGTATGTATCAGGTACTGTATTGAATACTATGCATATCTTGTCTCAGTTAAGCTTTTGAACACCTCTCAGAGATTGGTATTATTATTAGCCTAGCTTTAAAGATAGTATGCTGAGGCTTAGGAAAGTTAAGTCATTTGCCATACTTATACAGCTAGTCAGTGACAGATTCAAGAAGGATTTTGTGTCTCCTGATGTCAGGACCCTTGTTTTTAACCAGAACACAGCCAGGCAGGCCTACACTGATAGTATTGCATCTTCACTTGTTGGCACCTAGGGCTAAACTTTAAAAATAGCAACAAATATTGATTAATGCCTCACATTAAATCTTAGAACTTTCATTCTTTGAGGAGAGCCTTGTAGTTGAGCCTTGCCTTGTTTCACTATTGTCTCCTTGTGCATATCAGTTCCTATTTTCTTTTACACTGATGGTCTGTCTACTCTTGTAGATACCATGTTCTGATAACGCATGTATGCTCAGTGCAGGGCATAATTCCTTATATATAATAATAGCTGTCCAGTTATGATAGCTACCATCTTTTGAGCACTCATTGTATGCCAGGTTTTTTTCTTAGTACTTTACACATATTATT
The DNA here is from genome assembly GCA_963574575.1 of Galagoides demidoff. NCBI lineage: Eukaryota > Metazoa > Chordata > Mammalia > Primates > Galagidae > Galagoides > Galagoides demidoff. Next base: position 2,867 of record CAUYQV010056203.1, on the reverse strand, counting down.
GCATTTAGCCATCAATAATTATTTGAAGTAGATATTGTTGTGTCCATTTTATAGATGAAGCAACTGTGGCTTAGGGAGTCAAAGTCAATGATCTATCATTTTAACAGCCCTAAAAACTGGTGAAGCTGGATATCTAAATTAAAAGCCTATACTTTTTCTTACATAGTATATGACTGTGCCTTCTCATTGTAGATACAAGGGAAGCACAATACATTATTTACATTAAGGAATATACCTTTTTCCTTTTTTGAAGCAAAATTTAAAAGCTGATTTGTGTTATAGTTTTCTTTAACTTTATGACCTTTCTTAGAGTTTTAGCTGCTTATATTGCTTTTTCTTTTTCTTTTTTGAAATAATATCTATGGTCCTTCAGCTGTGTCAATGATATTCTTATATAGCATTGTATATTAGGAAAGACTTTTCACAAAAATAATGTTTTTTATTTATAAACTAGAAAACCTAAAATTTAGTTGTATCTGCTCTTTTGAAAAGAACCTGTAGTCTGTTTTCTTGACTAAGTGATTTAGCTGGGCTTCTTACATGTTGTTTACATTTTCTCTTTAAGGAAGAAGTTTGGGAAGAAGGTGTATATTAGTCTGTCTTCCATTTATTTTTTATAGCCAGCTTTCCTGAGAGAGTTTTTATGTTTATTTCTCTACCTTCTAGTTCCTCATTAGCCTACCTCAATCAAGTGTCCTCTCCCTTCATTTTATTGAAATTGCTTTTTTTTTTTTCTGAGACAGAGCCTCAAGCTGCTACCCTGGGTAGAGTGCTGTGGCATCACAGCTCATAGCCACCTCCAACTCCTGGGTTCAAGCAAGTCTCCTGCCTCAGCCTCCCAAGTAGCTGGGACCACAGGTGCCCACCACAACGCCTGGCTATTTTTCGGTAGCAGCCGTCATTATTGTTTGGTGGGCTTGGGCTGGATTCAAACCTGCCACCTTAGGTGTATGTGGCTGGCGCCTTAGCCACTTGAGCTACAGGTGCTGAGCCTGAAATTGCTTTTTACAAAATTGTCCATGACTCAAGCTGCATGTCCTACTTCTCCCAGAGTGGTTTCATGTTATGCCTGTTATTATTAAATAGTCCTTTTTATTCCCCAAATATCCTAGTTCATAAAATAAATTCTATGGTTACCCTTTTCATAAACTACATGTTGAGAAAGCTGGTGGTCAGACTTAATCTTGCTTGTTTTTCTTGAGACAGAGTCTCACTATGTTGCACTTGGTAGAGTGCTGTGCTGTCACAGCTCACAGCAACCTCAAACTCTTGGGCTCAAGCAATTCTCTTGCCTCAGCCTCCAAAGAAGCTGAAACTATAGGCCCCCACCACAACGCCTGGCTGTTTTTTGTTGCAATTGTAATTGTTGTTTAGCTGGCCTGGGCTGGGTTCAAACCCGCCACCCTCTATGTATATGGCTGGTGTCGTAAGCACTGTGCTACGGGCACCATAAACACTGTGCTTGGTTTTTAATAGCATCTCTCCATTGTTAATTCTGTGCTCTTTCTGTGACCCGGCACTCTTCTCTACTTGCCCTGTCAATGTTGGTGTTTCTTGGTGCTTAGTCCTGCTACCTCTGCTTTTCTCACGTTTCCTGTTTTTTCTGAACTCATATTACATGGTCTTAGTTGCTGTCCACTGTACTTCTCTTGTGCAACTAGTCTATTCTAGATGTTCTTACATAAATTGAATTTTCTAGAAGCTGAGTATCAATAGATAGCATCGTTAACTTCTTTAATTATAAATGTATTTTTTCTGGTGGTAAATTACATTATCTACAGCCAAGGTCTAAAACTATTTTTAGCAGCTTTCAAACTTTGCCATAGTTTTTTCTTTCTTTTTTTAATAGTAGCATACATGGCTTGGCGCCTGTGGCTCAAATGGCTAAGACGCCAGCCACATACACCTAAGGTGGCGGGTTTGAATCCAGCCTGGACCCGCCAAACAGCAATGATGGCTGCAACCAAAAATAGCCGGGCGTTGTGGCGGGCGTCTGTGGTCCCAGCTACTTGGGAGGCTGAGGCAGGAGACTCGCTTGAGCCCAGGAGTTGGAGGTGGCTGTGAGCTGTGATGCCACAGGACTCTACCCAAGGGGGACAGCTTGAGGCTCTGTCTCAAAAAAAAAAAAATAGTAGCATACACAGCCTTTAATGCTATATATGTACTGCTTTTCTAAAAGTACTCCAAACTTTCTCCATTTTTTACTTTTTTTTTTTTTTTTTTGAGATAGTGTCTCACTTTGTTGCCCCTGGCTAGAGTGCTATGGTGTCATAGCTCACAGCAACCTTAAACTTCTAGGCTCATGTGATCTTCCTGCCTCAGCCTCCTGAGAAACTGGGACTATAGGTGCCCACCATAATGCCTGGCTATCTCCATTTTTACTTCAGGAGTATTAGAATGAGCTTTAAGTATATTGAACTACTTATAACTAGCCATAAATATTACAATTTTCTCTTTATTTCTTAATAGCCTTTTTCCAGCCTTGGTTTGGATTATCATTAGATAGTATTTTAAAATTTCATCTATAATGTTAGTAAATACAGGAGATAATAAAATGAGAATTCACATGGCCATAGCAATAGTTGAACACTAAAAGGAAAAAATTTTCTAGTAGTACATATTTCATCTCTACTTTTTATTTAGTCTTTTGTTATATTCATTTCCACAACATACTGCTTTGTGATTCCAAAGAACTTACAATTTTGCATGCCTCTGAAATTTTAGAATTTTTTTTTTTTTTGAGACGGAGCCTCAAGCTATCCCCCTGGGTAGAGTGCCATGGCATCACAGCTCATAGCAACCTCCAACTCCTGGGCTCAAGCAAGTCTCCTGCCTCCGCCTCCCGAGTAGCTGGAACCACAGGCGCC
>CAUYQV010056202.1:0-10278 GCA_963574575.1 Galagoides demidoff | reverse complement strand
GACCACAGGCGCCCGCCACAACGCCCGGCCATTTTTTTTGGTTGCAGCCATCATTGTTGTTTGGCGGGCCCAGGCTGGGGATTCGAACCTGCCACCCTAGGTGTACGTGGCTGGCGCCTTAGCCGATTGAGCCACAGGCGCCGAGCCATGTATGCCATCTTATATGCGATTCTTTATAGATACAATTGGGCTTTTGTCTGTCTCCTCTTTGAGTTGTACCTTGTACCTTGTTTTATTACTAACTCTGTAACCTTGTACCTTGTTTTACTACTTCCTTTCACTCAAATCCGCTGGAGAATGGGATGAGTTTGCTTTTGTTTCTTGGCCACAACTCACTTGATTCTCAACATCTTGTAAGAAGACATGATGAGAAACAGAGTCAACAGTACACGCCATGATGGCGGAGAAGGGAGAATGGCAGACTGGCTAACTTTTGTCTTACAAGACAATGTATAAGGAGGGAGGCAATCCCTAGACCTTGGAGTAATATTGGCCCAGGTTTTAATCCCAAATCTACCAAGTACATGGTGTGTGGCCTCAGGAAAATGATGTCATTACTGTGCACTCAGTCTCTTCATCTGTAAAATGGGAATAATAAGAATACTAGCATCATGGAGGGAAAAAAAAAGAATACTAGCATTGAAAGGCTAGTAAGGACTAAATAAAATACTGTATGTAACACACTTGGTGTAGGGCTTGACACATTCTAAATCTGCCCCCCATCCGCTCAGTGACAGTTAGTATTAGTGGTATTATCAACCAGGAGTCCCATGGTGGGACCTTCTTGTCATGTCATCTCCATAGTATTCCTGAGAAGTTTCTTTTCTGGGGAGCTGGGGCGTTGTGCAATCTTCATTAAGAATAACAAGTTGGGCTTGGCGCCTGTGGCTCAATCGGCTAAGGCACCAGCCACGTACACCTAAGGTGGCGGGTTCGAATCCCCAGCCGGGCCCACCAAACAACAATGATGGCTGTAACCAAAAAATGGCCGGGCATTGTGGCGGGTGCCTGTGGTCCCAGCTACTTGGGAGGCAGAGGCAGGAGACTTGCTTGAGCCCAGGAGTTGGAAGTTGCTATGAGCTGTGATGCCATAGCACTCTACCCAGGGGGTTAGCCTGAGGCTCCGTCTCAAAAAAAAAAAAAAAAAGAATAACAAGTTGGACTTGGTGCCTGTAGCTCAGTGGCTAGGGCACCAGCCGCATACACTGGAACTGGTGGGTTCGAATCCAGCCCAGGTCTACCAAACAACAATGACAACTACAACCAAAAAATAGCCAGGCATTGTAGAGGGCACCTGTAGTCCCAGCTACTTGGCAGGCTAAGGCAAAAGAATTGCCTAAGCCCAAGAGCTGGAGGTTGCTGTGAGCTGTGACCTCACAGCCTTCTACCCAGGGTGACATAGAGAGACTCCGTCTCAAAAAAAAAAAAAAAAAAAAAAAAGAATAGCAAGTTGCCTCCCCCACCCACGTCCCATCACTGCCCTAGTGATACCCAGATCCCTTGTGGTCTCATTTCTCTGTGCGAGCTGCTGCAATCAATGTCCAAGACAACAAGCCAGGCTGGGAAGGGGGCTGTGCGGGAGAGAGAAGATGAAGAAATCGAGGGTCCGGAACAACAGCGACAGGAGCTCATCGACTCCTTCTCCCCAAGGGCCAGCTCAGGCAGCTGGGGAGGCCTGTCATTAACTCTCTTTATTATCTACATTTTCTGCCTCACTGGCTCATCTGAGGATGCAAATGAGACTGGCTTTAAGTCACTCCTTGCACAGACCTTGCTTCATTGGCTTCTGGAACTAGGATGAGCCAGACCACCTAATACACTAACTGCCCCAGAGGCATTTGAATACATTAGATGGGGACCTGGGTGTGCACACAGCATGGAGTTTGTCCTGGGAACTCATCCTAAAGGGCATGGTAGTTTCCACTCAAGCAGGAATTCTTCTGAGTCCAGAATCTATCATCACCACCATGTGGAGGAGTGACATTATCCTTTATAGCTAGACTCATATAGCGTATCCCTTGCATTTAAAAAAAAAAGTGTCTATATGGTATTCTCCAACCAAGGGAGGGGAAGGGTGGCACAGACTTTTCTTTTCTTTTTTCTTTGAGATGGAGTCTCACTCTGTCACCCTGGTTAGAGTGCCATGGTGTCATCATGCCTCAAGCAACCTGAAGCTCTTGGACTCAAGAGATCCTCTTGCCTCAGCCCCCCAAGGAGCTGGAATTATAGGCACCCGCCACATCCAGCTATTTTTAGGAGTAGGGTCTCACTCTTGCTCAAGCTTCTCTTAAACTCCTGAGCTCAGGCAATCCATCTGCCTTGGCCTCCCAGAGTCCTAAGATTACAGGAGTGAGCCACCATGCCCGGTGATTCTCTCTTCAAAATACCCCTTTCCATTCTTTCTACACCCTGGTCAGATCTATCAAACTGTATCTCTGGATCACTGCACTAAACCAACTGCTATCTCCCTCAAACTAAGGAGGCCCTGGGCATCAGCCTCATGATGTGCCAAGAAAGAAACCATCCATAATGGTGGAAGGGAGCTCCAAAGAGGATTCATCCGAGTCCTGGGGCAGGGGGAGAGCTGTAAAGATATCTCTGTCCATCAGAATTTGCACTCTCTTATTCTGCTGCTCAGGAATTACATCCTTGAGGATTTCTATGTGTAGAGGGAATTAGGGAGGATGTCTGAGCTTCCCCAGTTAGAGTGTGGGGCAGCTCTCATTTATCAAGGCTGCATAAACTCCTTCATCTGCCATCCACCTACCCATTCTTATCCATTATTGAGCTTCCCAATGTGGCTGCTCCGACATCTCCTTCTATATCAAGTATATCCTCAATCTGGAACAGGGCTCTAGCACTCAGATGGAACTACCCTACAGAGTAGCAAACCAAAGGAAAAAAGGTAGAGAAAAATTGCCCCATTTAATAATATGTGCCAAGTAGCTGCCTTGTTTGATGTTGCAGGGGCTCCATGATTTCTCTTTGTGGCCTGGAGAAAAGAGGGAATTTTCCCAGGGTCACTGAGCAATGGCAGTAAAGCTGGAGCTTGACCTTGGGTGTACACCACTTTTTGACTATTCTCTTCACCTTGGGTCAGCCAAAGGCACGTAGGAGTTCCCTGATAGAAGCTTATATTTGCCAATCTCGAAGGTCTATTTGTAAGCATTTGGCTCTTTCCCACTCCTCAGAAATCAGCTGCAGCGTGACTGTGGGCAGCAGGTCAGACCTCGGGGCCTTCCCCAGACAGCCTTTTCTCTGCCTCATGAACCAAACCATGCACTGGCTGATTCAGGCCAGAAAAATCTAAAAGAGCTTCTTAAGCTAAAACATGGAACCCCGAATGCTCCTTTTGCAAATGTAGGGATGTGTGAGCTTGCATTGAGTTTTAGGAGAGGCCAACTCTGGATTAAAAGTTCAGAAAGATCCTGGATACTCAAAAGATGGCAAGGATGGGGAAGGAGTGGGACGGAGGGGAGCTAAGCAGGGGTCCATTTCCCTTCCAGGTTACAGGCATTCTTGTCTTCTGGTAATGCAACTTTGGGATAGTTATGCTTCCCTCATACTCTGTTTCCTTGTTTATAATATGGGGGCTATGATAGCACCAATCCCACAGGTTTGGTGTGTGGGTTAAATAAGCCATGGCACAGGGTAAGGCCCAGTAAAGGTCTGCTTTATAACTGTTGTCACTTCCTTCATGTCCCTTCTCTGGCCTCTGTTGGTGTGGAATATTAAATAGCTCCAAGTTCCTCTTTATCCAAGGTCAAAAGGACCTTTAGTCTCATATATCTTACCTTGGACAAACAGTCTTTCTTCAACCACTAGATGAGCAGAAAAGTAGAGGCCCAGAAACATCACACCATTCCTTGGCCTGCAGAGAATCTCTTGCTCCCCTTCCCTTGCGATTTCTTCCCCTTTCCCTTTTGCGTTTATTCCCCCTTTTCTTTCCCTACCTTCTCCTCCCTCTTCTCTTTTCCCCTCCTCCCCACCTTCCTTCCCTCTTCCCCTCTCTCTTCTTTTCCTCTCCCTCCCCTCCTGCCTTTCTACTTCAGGCAGAGGTGGGGGATGCCCTTGCTGGTGCTGTCCTTGGTGCTGAATCATTTTTTTGCCTTTCCTCGGCTGGGTAGGAAACTGTGCGTGCAAATGAAACACTGCATAGCTACTGAGGGTTAAAGCTGGGACATTACCCAAGCTAAGTTCTGTGCCTTTGGTGTGTCCACGGTTTCCACAGTGCCCTGAGAAGCTGACCTGGACAAGGAATGTCAGCGTGAGCCCTGCCTGTCCCATAGCCATCAACTGGGGAGTCCCAGGGCACAGACAGCTAGCACCTTATCTGGGTGCCCAGGGACTACTATTGGCAAAGTGATGGCCCCACAGGGACCAAACATGGGGCTCACGCAGGATACACAGGCCAGAGATAAGGCCAAGAACAGATTCCCTTTGGCGCTCAAGTGCTGTTTGTCAGAAATCACAGCCCTAGCCGGTGACAGACACAGGCGCAGGGTGATAACAATGCCATGTGATCAGCAGCCTTGGAGGACGGCTGTCATGGCTCCCAGAGATAAGGAAACAGTGAGCGACCCCTGCACCTAAAGCAGCGGGAGCTGAAGCCTGTTTCTGACCCACCGTACGGCACCCAGATGCCCTCCTCCCCGCAGGCCCCCGGAGCCCCTTTCTATCACCCACTGCCCCAGCCCCCATTATGCACCCACTCTTCTGACCCCCACTCTCTGGAGTTAATCATGTTATCTCTAGAGCACAGGTGTTAGAGGATAACAGACAGGAGGCTCCCTCCCTACATCCCTGCCCCAAAGAGGCTTCTGGGGGTGGGGGTTTGAAGGAGCAGAGCCTCCTCCAGTTTTATTCAGGCCATGGACTCAGCACTGACAGCGTCCCCTCAGGATAAGACTTTTGAGCAATCAAGACAGTGGGCATGGAGAGGCTCCCATAGAATTTTCTAGTGCCTTCCCATTCTATCTCCTGGGGAGCAAAGCTGCTGGCCCCACACTTGGGCTCTCGTTTTGAGATGGGTTCCTTTGCCCCTGGCTAGTCTCTGCCCATCTCCCACTGCTGCACACTCCTCTCCCAACTGTGGTCCATGAAGTGGGGAGTCAGCATGCCTGGGTTCTAGTCCTCTCCCTGGCCCCAGCTTAGTGAGTGATTTTAGGGATCACAGGCAAGTCATGCCACTATCTGGCCTCAATTTCTTCAACCGTAAATTGGGGATACTGATGTGTGAATGTCAGATCTGCTAGGTGGCATAAAGTTCCAGTGAGCTAAAAATACATGTGGGGAGAGAGAATAGAAGCCTGGGATTTATTCTTCACCAACTGGGCCTATTGGGCAGAGCATGGAGTTTTGCTGGGTCTTGGGCAGGGGCGTCTGCTCTGCTTGACTTCCCAGGCAACAAGGTCATCTTCCAGCCTTCTTTCTGCCCCTCCTTGTCTCTGCCCTGGCTGTGATTTCTTGTTGATCCACCTGTCATACTCGCCTGTCTGCTTTCTTTCCATTTCTTGCTCTTGCCTTTTCCCCAATCTTTGACATGAATCAGTAAACCTCACTCTGCCTCCTCATTTGTTGCTGATGGAAAAAGTATACAAAAGGTTATTGACCCAGCCCGTATTTGGACACTGTTATGGCTGACTTGGATGTTGTTATGGACAATCATCCAACATCCTGGCTTCACAGTTTTTTGACCTTATCAACTTCAATGACCTTCATCAGCCCGTGGACACATTGTAGACTTTGTCATCACCCATGACCTTCCCACTTTTAAAGCATTAAACTTTCTAGTGATAGCTTCTTCAAAACTCAGTGGTTTAAAGCAACAATACATTTTATTATCTCTCATAGTTTCTGTGAGTTAATGATTCAAGACTTAGGAGGAGGTTCCGATTTTGGTCTCTCGTGAGCTTGCTGTCACGATGTTAGCTGTCATCTATCGGTAGCCTTGACTGGGACTGAGGAGTCCCTCCGAAGGTGACTTACTCATCTGGACAGCAAATTGGTTTCAGCTGTTGGTTAAAGGTCTCAATCCCTCCCCACATGGATCTCTCTCTAGGGCTGCCCATGTGTCTTACGGAGGCTGGCTTCCCCCAGACCAAGTGATCCAAGAGAGAGCAAGGTAGAAACTGCACTGCCTTTTGTGATGTGTTTATAGCCTTGGGAGTCACATAGTGTAATTTCCACAACATCGCACAGGTTATACGGGTCAACCCTGTTCAGTGTGAGAGGGGACTGCCCAAAGACACAGATCCTGGAGAAAGAAACCCTGGGGCCATCTTGGAGGCCGGGAGATGTTCCAGTGGTAGATGTTCCCTATGGGAAACCACCACGCTTGTGGTTTATAAGTTGAGACTTTTCCAGCCATATCTGCCCATGCCTCTGAGGGCATCTGTTAGTCTTTACTTATTTTATTTATTTATTACGAGATAGAGCCCCACTCTGTCACCCTGGGTAGAGAAGGCATCATAGCTCACAGCAACAATCCGAAACTCCTGGGCTTAAGCAATCCTCCTACATCAGCCTCCTGAGTAGCTGGAACTACAGGTGCTTGTCATGACGTCCAGCTAATTTTTCTGTTTTTAACAGAGATGGGGTCTTGTTCTTGCTCAGGCTGGTCTTGAACTCCTGAGCTCAAGCACTCCACCTGCATCAGGCCTCCCAGAGTGCTAGGATTATAGGCATGAGCTACCATGCCCCAGCCATCTGTCAGTCTTTAATTGCTCATTTCCCTTTGCTTTCCAGCTCCAGGAAGCTAGCCAATGGTATCTCTCATGCGTTACAAATGCAGGTATGTGAGTTTTCACTATATTAGGGGTAAAGATAACAGCCAAATAGCCAATCATTATGTAGCAGTTACTACATGCCAGGTACTCTCTGAAACACTTCATATACATTAATTCATTTAACTTTAGTCATTGTTAAGCCCTATGAGGTAAAAATATCATTGCCCCCATTTTACAGATGGGAATGTGAGGTAAACAAAACCAAAGTAACTTCCCCAAGGCCATGCAGCTAGCAGTACCAAAAGAAAGCAGCCACAGCCCAGCCTGTGGCTCAGTGAGTAGGGCGCCAGCCCCATAAACAGGGTGGCAGGTTCCAACCTGGCCTGGCTGAACTGCAACAACAAAAAAATAGTCAGCATATGGCAGGCGCCTGTAGTCCCAGCTACTTGGGAGGCTGAGGCAAGAGAATCGCCTAAGCCCAAGAGCTAGAGGTTGCTGTGAACTGCAATGCCACGGCACTCTACCAACGGCAACAAAGCGAGACTGTCTCTAAAAAAAGAATGCTGCCCAGCAAGGATGTGCTCTTCATCCCCACACTTGACCTCCAGCAGAATGGGGAGTGGATGGTGGGCGAGGTGGGCATCCCCATGTTTTCCTGGGGGCATTTAGGGAGGGTCAGTGGCTGAGAGCCAGAGGGCACCAACATGTCAGGGTAGAGCCTGGGAAGGAGACAGGAAGGGGCGACTGAAGCAAGAGGCAGGAAGGGGCTGTGTGTGGATGATGGCCTGAAATCCCGTGGGAGAGGACATGATGTGGGTCCATGGCAGCCCAGGCCAGAAAGTGGCCGAGGAAAAGGGAGATGACATGGGAGGGGCTCTGGGTGATTCCAATCGGGAGTGTGGATGTGAGGCAAGGTGGCAGGTGTAGACACCACTCTCAGGAGAGGAGAGGCCAGCTGTGAATGGAAGGGAAGACAGTGGGGCAAGTGGGAGAGAGAGGGCAGAGGCCCCAGCAGGACAGAGCCCAGCCTGGCCCAGGCCATGCTGAGGTCTCCAATAGCCAGTGGGAGGGGCAGCCTGGGACTCCCCGGTCCCATCGCTCCCCCATTGGTCAGGTCCATCCAGCACCCCTCGACTCTTCCAGATAAGGGGACTCAGGTTTCTTCTCTGTCTTAGAAAAGCCAATGCTGAGACGAGGCACGTGCTTATAGATCATTTTGCAGTGGATTGTGGGAAACCCCAGCTGGACAGTAAGCATGTGAGAGAGGGAAGGGAAGACGGAAAAAAACAGATGGGGATCACTCAGCAGGTTTCTGCTCTGGGAACTCTGGGGATCGGGATCATTCAGAGGGTTTCTGCCTTGGGAACTCAGGGAGATGGCATAGAACAGACGTGCAAGTTGTCCCATTAGAGGGACTACGGAGCTGGGCTCTGGTCTCCACTGCTATCCATCATGCCGGGGTCAGAGCCCTCAGATGAAGGGCCCACGGACTCAGGCTCAAACTGGAATAGTGAGTGCTCGGGAGACACGGGCAGGGCACCAGCAACTCTGAACCATCACGTTATTCCATCTTTTCTCCCCTTACTTCTTTCTTTCCTCTTTTCCTTTCCTCCACTTCACCTCTGGATCCTTCCTTACTGTGCCTGATGTTGCCAGCATCTTTTGGGGTACCTGGAATCCAGTGTTCCTGAAAGTGTGGTCCCTCAGCTTCCTGGAATTCTTGGTAAAAAATGTAGATCCCAGGGCCCTGTGTCACAGTGGCAGCAGCGATTTGCTGGGTCTGGAATCTCCAGGCCCTGCTCCTGCCCCCACCTAACCATTTGCCTCCTTTGGGTGCCGCCAGCTGACCACCTTGCCTCCCTCCAGACTCCTTACCAGCCACTGGACTGGCTGTGTCTCCAGTGTTGCCTCTGCCCTGGACTGAACTTTCCCAGAATTCAGGCTTGGCCCTTTATCTAATAGATGAGGAGAAGTAGGCCTCACCCCACCTTCATCCATTCTCACCTGTCACATCTGGCCAGTTGCTCCTCAGGGTGGCCAGGGTCCATAGGGAAAGGAAGTGAGAGATTAAAGTCCTTCTGTTCAAACAAGCAGTCACAGCAAGGCGTCTATGGCTTCACTGTGTGCAGCTCAATGTCCCATTCACAGAGTAACACACAGTCACATCATGGTAGAGGCAGCACCAGACGGCATGATGCAGCCACGTGCAAAGCCAGGGATAATTTTACAGTGTGTGCACGCTGACACAGCGAGCCACCAATCACACACAGTAACATGGGTACACAAATTGTCACAGAATGGAAAGAAACATGATTAGCACAGAGTAGAGTTACAGTCACTGGAGACTCCAAAGGTGGGAGGGTAGGAGGGGGTGAGGGAGGAAAAATGAACTAATAGGTACAGTGTGCGCTAGTCAGGTGCCCGTACACTAAAAGCCAAAATCTCCCCACTGTGTCATAGATTCCATGTAACAAAGCTGCTCTTGTACCCACTAAATCTATCGAAATAAAAAAAAAGTGCTACTTAAAAACGTATCCAGGCCTTACAATAAAATCAGGTCTTCCTTAAAAAAAAAAAAAGAAGAAGAAGAAACACTGTTTGTTAGGAGCAACACATGGTCCTGGACATGTGATCGTATGGTGACATCATCACAGACCATATAATACAATTGCACAGGAAGACAGCGTCACAAACACATGGGCGCACATGTGTACACACACACACACACACACACACACCTACACGGTAACTCAGTCCACAGCAGCACAGGTGGACTCCCACATAGGTGGAAAGGAATCCGCACAGAGCATAGCCACAGAGCAACACACTCCTGGCAGGCACCAGGAGTGCGATGGAGTCGGAGTGGGGCGGGGAAGCGGCTTTGTTTGCACAGATGTCTCCTAAAGCAGCCAGGGTGTTATTTAGCTGCTTGGATGAGCTAATGGATTCCAGCGGCTCAGGCGCCTGGGGGTTTGTTAGTGGCCCCCAGAGCAAGGGCTCCTCCTTCACGCTCCCTCACCCTCATTGACTTCTCAGTTTTCACTACCGTAGCCAGCCCCCGTCCCCAAAGCCAGGGCCCTGTTTGAACAAGAAGGGCAGAAGCCGAACGAATGTTTGCATCTCAGGCCTCACTTGGCACTTACAGGGATGGGGGCTTCCTTCTGGGATTGAGAACTAGGCTCTGCAAGGCAGATTCAGCTCAGCATGGCCTGGGTGCAGACCCTTAAAGAGTACATGGTGACAGTCCTCTCCAGGCACCCACTTCCCTTCTGGTTGTTGAAGTGCCCGATCATTTTGATTGATCCATGGAAGTTTCCATTCCCAAAGCATTGCTCTTGAGGCCACAGGTTGTGGCCATATGCCTGGCAGCCAGCAGCTCCAGTCAAAGGGCCTTCTTTTTTTTTTTTTTTTGAGACGGAGCCTCAAGCTATCCCCCTGGGTAGAGTGCCATGGCATCACAGCTCATAGCAACCTCCAACTCCTGGGCTCAAGCAAGTCTCCTGCCTCCGCCTCCCAAGTAGCTGGGACCATAGGTGCCCGCCACAATGCC
>CAUYQV010056201.1:0-24184 GCA_963574575.1 Galagoides demidoff | reverse complement strand
CACCTGTTGCTCAAAGGTGGCCCCATATGCTGAGGTGGCAGGTTCAAGTCCAGCCCTGACCCCCTCCCCAAAAATAAACTATGCAAAGTCTTATTTGTAAGGACTTAAAATTTAGCTAAGTTTTTACCTGTTTGATGAGGTCAAATTTGGCAACCAAAAGTGCCTACTCAAGTTTCTACCTAAATTTATAGTGCAAAATGGCAAAGTTACAAATACAATGAATGTGTCAAAGAAGCATATAAAATTACTGGTTGAATTTATTTATCACTGAGTAAAAATTTAACTGGAAGTAGACTGTTTTAATTTTATTACATTCTTTTTGACGGACCTAAGGTACTGTGTCAAAAGTGAGTTAAAAATAAGAAGCATTCTATATTAATCAGTTAAGTCAAACCCTATTAAAACTCAAGTTTCCTTATGAATAAGAGGACTACATAGAAGGTTTTTGGATGTGGAAGAAAGTCAAAAATTGAATGAAAATAGTATTTTTGTTTATTGCATTTTTTAAAAATTCCAACAATAACATGAGCTTGTCAAGTTTCGGAATTTTTTTCTTAAACTAGAAGGCGCAGCATTCAAATTTTTTCTCTCTGGAAAAGATATTGAGAAAACAATGAACTTACATGTATCAAGTATTTTTTCCAAATTTAATGCGTTTTATTACAATCATGTTGTGGCATGACTCTTGCTCTCTGCGCTATGCCTTACATTGTCACTTCGAAAGTGCAATTAACAAAACATTTCTCTCTAGGACAGTACATGAATGTCTTTCCACATATATTTGAATCCACTTTAAAGTGGTCTATTAATCAGACTGGATTCACCGGTAGGTAAATATCAGTTAATATGTAAATTGCAGCATGATTTACTTCTAAGATTTGATTCATGATTCTGTTATTTTATTACTTTTATATTAAAATGTTAAAGTTACCTTGAGGTATGGCCCATTACACAGCAAGAAATGTCAAAGGCTATGAACCAGTGATTGTAATAAGTGAAATGATGGAGTCAGTCCAATGTTAAAAGAGCATATTTTGAAATAGAGTTCTCTTGCATGATGAAAAAACTGAAATTTTTAAATATCAAAAAATTGATGTCCTGAAATTCGATGTAAAGTATAAGACATGAAGATTTTTGTTAATTGGATAGAAGGAATAGTACCTTGATTTCCATATAATTTTTTCAATATGGCAAATATTTATAAGGTGACTACATTTTTGCTGAAATGACTTGGAATCACTACTAATTACTTTGGTCAACTCTACATATCCTACTCAGTATGTATATTTTCCTTCACACATTAGGAAGATGGTTTATGACTGGTCTCGTTGTTACAAAGCAACCATAAAAGTATTAATGAATAGTTTAATGACATAATATTTCCCATCCTCTGTGGAGTTTCTGCTAAATTAATTAGGATTTGAACACTGGGATAAAACAGAAAAGAAAGCCTGAGTTTATGCTGATGTGTATCGAGTTGATCTGGAACACTGGAATTTCATTCTATTTTGTATTTCTCAGAGTTTTGTTTATTTTTCTTTTGCAAAGAAAATTAAATCGTCCCAGGAAAGATCCTTCAGTTATATAAAATTTCATTTTATGAAATATCATGGCCTCATTGATATTTCTGTCTTATTCTTTTTTTTTTTCTTTTTTCAGTTTTTGGCCCGGTCTGGGTTTGAACCCACCACCTCCAGCATATGGGGCCAGTGCCCTACTCCTTTGAGCCACTGGCACCACCCTTTGCCTTGTTCTTATAGTTAGTATATTCAATGTTTGGGGCTCTTGTATTTGAAAGTGTCTTGTATTCACTGCTCCCATTTTTGTTTTCTTTTTAAACTAAAGCTACATGAAGCCTTGGATTAAGCAGAATAAATACCTAAATGTAAAAACAAAGCATATGAAGATAGCTTTCTAAAAATAAAATTACAAGCATATGATAAAAATATGTATACCCTTTGCAGGAAGATTATTCTTTTACAGAGATTTTTCAGAATAGTGAAGTTTTGTTTGTTTTTGTTGCTTGTTTCCCAGCTGTACCTGTAAGTCCTCAGTGGGTCCCTGATCTCTTCTACTGCCTGAACTGTTCCTCATTGCCTGAATGTGAGGCTTCAATTGTTTGTACTCTCCTACTTGCCTATGCATGTCTGTCTGATGAGCCAATGGTCCCCTATTCTATACACAGATAATCACTTTAGCAAAAGGATGCACCTCCCTTCCCTATACTATCTTCTCTAATGTCCTGCTTTCCTCTTACCTTTCCCCTCTTTCTTTCTCATTCTCCCTTTATTTTCTCATTCTTTGATCCTTTGACTAGTTTTGTCTTTACTGAATGTTTTTCTCGCACCAGGTGCGTGAATAGGATCATGAGACCACACTGGGAGACTGCTGAGTAAACCGACACCATGAGAAAGGTGGGTACTCTATGCTCTGAGAACACAGGGAGTGGTGGATACACAAGTCTTGGTGAGTCAGAAATAGATCAGAGTTTTTACAAGTGAAACCAGAAGGACGGGCAAGAGTTCTCCAGGCACCTACGGAAACCCATTTCTCCCCCAAATGTCTCATCCATCAGGCAGGTCAAGGCTGTGTTGACCTATTCTATCTTTTATTAATTTTTTTTGTTTTCTTTTCTACTCTTGATGCCCTCTCAGCTTTATTGAGGCATATTTACAAATAAAAAATTGTATATATTTATCATATACAGAGTGATAGTTTGTGTAGATATATACACACACACACATATTGGGAAATAATTGCCACAATCATGATAATTAACATATTCATCACCTCACATAGTTATTGTGTGTGTGTGGTGAGACATTTAAGATCTTCACTCAGCAAATTTCAATGATACAATACAATATTAATAACTGTAGTCATCATGCTATACATTAGATGTCCAGTACTTACTCATAATGCCTATCTCAAATGATTACCTTTTCACCATCTCTCTGCTTGACTCCCTTCCCCAGTCCCTGACAACCACCATGCTATTCTCCGCCTCTGTAAGTTTGACCTTTTAAAATTCCACTTATAAGTGAGATCAAGGTAGAAATTTCATTGCATTTAAGGCCTGGGTAACCTAGAAGTAAAAGGTAAGATTGTTCTAAATACCCACTTAAGTGTCTAAGACCATAAGTATAGCCAAATTTTCTTAAGTGAAAATTTAAAAAGACTTTCGTAGTTATTGCTGAATTTGTAAAAACTTAGCTTTTCAATATCAAATTAATCCTTTGATTAAGAAAATCAATTTTTAGTTTTGTAATTTCTGTAAATAGAGCATAAACAGATTTTTTTTAACTCAGTGTGAAGACTCCAAACACAATTATGTCCAGGTCCATGACATAAGAAGAGATAAACACTTAGGAGGGGTTTTAGAGGTTTTTTGTTTTGTTTTGTTTTGTTTTTTGAGACAGAGTCACCTTCACCTTTGGTAGAGTGCTGTGGTGCTCACAGCAACCTCAATCTCTTGGGCTTGAAGGACTCTCCTGTGTCAGCCTCCTAAGTAGCTGGGACTATAGGTGATCACCCAATGCCTGGCTATCTTTTTGTTATTGTTATCATTGTTGTTTAGCTGGCTGGGCTCAAACTCACCAGCCCCAATGCATGGGGCTGGCGTCCTAACCATTGAACTATGGGCATCAAGTCCTTTTAGAGACTTTTTAAAATAAAAGTAGAAGAAAACCAAAGAGAGTTATTCATTATTATTATTATTATTTTGCAGTTTTGGGCCGGGGCCTGGTTTGAACCTGCCACCTCAAATATATGGGGCTGGCGCCCTCATCCTTTGGGCCATAGGCACTGCCCATATTTATTATTTTTTTTATCAGTGCACCTTGCTAGTGATTGACAAAACATTTCAACTGATTTTATTTAAAATGTAAGTACATGTGTAGGTTCTACGCTGGAAAATTACATTGTCTCTTGTAAAGTATTCTCTGATACAAATGTATTAAAATAATGTAATGGTTGAAGTGATATATTTTTGTGTCAAAGAAAATATGTTAAGTAGCTTAATTTCATCATTTTATGTTGTATTAAAATCATACAACTACTTTGACTCCATAAATATATACAACTATAATTTGTCAATATATAACAAAATTAACAAAATTACTTAGTATTGCTTTCTACATAATCTAAAATTAATGTATTATATATAATTCTGCCTTGTTGTATGACTAGTTTAATACGACCATTATATAAGTCAACAATATAAAATAGCATAATTGCATATACCTTGACCTTGGCGTATTGATCCATGCTGTGCACAGGAGGAAATGTCTTGAATTGCCCCCCAAATGCGTTGTAACTGTGTTTGGTAACTACTTCATATCTGGATGTCCTGTGAAAAATGGGTGTCACCTGAAGTTATTTAAAACACATATATATGCCTCCCCTACATATGTGCAATCATCTTGCTTTAATAGATTCAGAATCTCATAGACTGTGCAAATCAGTAAAAAGTAGTTCATTTTCACCAATTCCAATGCGGTTGTTGCAGTAACTGGCTAACTTAAGCTATAATGCTCTTTTCTGTAAAATAAAAGCATAATTTCTCCTAGAAATAAGACGTCTAAAAAAACACTGAGGACTTCAGATGTAAATATACAAAAACCCAGAGCACCTTGATTAGGATCTCTCCTGAGGAATACGCAGGAAACCATTTCCCAACATTTTTGTTGGGAAATCTGTATAAACACATTTATAAACATTTTCTATATTACAGTATATATCACATTACATAATGAATATACTCTACTATAGTATGTACAGTTGTATATAAACAAAAGATAAAGGAATCTCTTCAAATAAAATTACTGTACTCATTATGGACAGGATGTTCACTGGCAAGGAAGCGAGATAATTAGAGGTATGTTTGGAGGTAAGTGATGGGAAAGGCAAATAAAAGTTTCATTCACCACTCTGAAGAATTCCTTGGTGTGAGAACTCAGCAACTAAAAAGGTTTTAGAGAGACCAGTAAAGTAATGGTGTAATGGCTTTAATTTTACTGGTTTCTGTCAGGAATCCCCCTTCAAATCCACCTTCAAAGCAAAGTGAGTGAAATAATATGGTAAATTTACCTCTTTCTGAAACCAGGTCAATAAGCTTCTTCCAAAATGAATCTGAGTGCACTAGCAGCCCAGGACATCAAACAACTAATGTAACTTCTACAAGTCCAGAAAAGAAGGGCATCACCATATTGGAGAAATATGAAGAGAATGTGCTATTTTAATGAAACTGTCACAAAAGAGAGCCATATCCCTCAGGAATAAGTTAAGTTTCTCCAAAAATGAACAGATAATATTCTTTAAACTGAGGCAATCCATTTGAAAAGCATGAAATAACTTTGGTTTTAAGTAACTGTAAACATCAGCAGTCATAACCTTAACTATCAACATACTAATTTTAAAAATAAACATCTGTCCTGATTTAAAGTGTGAATGTGTATTTTCAAAAAGATAGGTTCGCTCACGGCCAACAGATTAATAACTCAGGGGAAACAAAATTTGTAACACATCAAAACAGGCAGTTTTCTATCATAAAATAAACACTGAAATTAATGTATTTTAATTGAAACTTCCAATAAGTAAACTGGAAGCATATTATTATCAGCTTGATTTCCTTAGACATGTATTTGGTATTTCTGGGAAGGCTATGGAAAGAAAAAAATTTCTGAAAAGATTTGGGGCAAAACAATTAAAAAGAAAAATATGCTAAACAAAATGGTAATTTAAACTGTTAGAAGATAGGCCATATTGCCCAAGCAGATACAGAAAAATTGTGTTAAAATGGTATCTTTGGTTAATACAACTAATATTGGAATGAGATAATACCTTCCTGATTGCCTACAAAAAATACTACTTAGAAAGAAGAACACTTGCTTTTTGTACATGCATGCAAGGTTTTAGTGCTTATTGGTTATATTAGTATGTTCCTTTGATTATATGCTGTATTCGATTTTTTTTTTATCGGCATGTTTTGTTCTGTTTTGCTTTTGTTTTCTTTGTGTGCAGGGAGTAACAAGGTCATTAGTAATTGCTGATAATTATATGTTCTCAGAAAGTCTTTGTCAAGTTCTTTATATTTCTAATCAACTCTAATTCAATGATTCTTTTTCCTCCCTTAGGAAATAGGATGTAAACACAAAACAGTGAGTCTTCACAATTCTTAAATTGGATGTATTTTTTTTGTTTGTTCGTTTTTCATAAAAAGATAAAATTTCAAGCTGGGCATTGTGGTGGATGCCTATAGTCCCAGCTACTCAGAAGGCTGAGAAGGGAGGATCATTTGAGCCCAAGAGATTGAGTTGCTGTGAGTTAAGATGACACCATAGCACTCGACCCAGGGCAAAAGAGTGAGACTCTGTCTTTAAAAAAACAAAAAGATAGATTTCACATTAATATGACAAATGGAATATGCAATACAAAATTAATTCTATGGAGAAAATCATGCCACCTTGCTGTTTAAAGTTTTTAATAAAAACATGAAAACAGGGGAATCTGGTCCAGCACCCCTAGCTCAGTGAATAGGGCACTGGCCACATACACAAAGGCTGGCAGGCTTGAGCCTGGCATGGGCCTGCTAAACAACAATGACAACTGAAAGCAAAAAAAAAAAAAAAAAAGCTAGACATTGTGGTGGGCACCTGTAGTCCCAGCTACTTGGGAGGCTGAGGCAAGAGAATGGCTTAAGCCCAGGAGTCTGAGGTTACTGTAAGCTGTGATGTGACAGCACTCTGCAGAGGGTAACATGGTGAGATTCTGTCTCAAAAAAAATAAAACAAGGCTCAGCACTTGTAGCTCAGGCGTCTATGGCTCCAGCCACATATACCAGAGCTGGCAGGTTCAAATCCAGCCCGGGCCTGCCTAACAACAATGACAACTACAACCAAAAAATAGCCAGGTGTTGTGGTGGGTGCCTATAGTCCCGGCTACTTGGGAGGCTGAGGCAAGAGAACCACTTAAGCCCAAGAGTTTGAGGTTTCTGTGAGCTGTGACGCCACTGCATTCTATCCAGTGCAACAGCTTGAGGGTCTGTCTCAAAACAAACAAACAAAAAAACACACAAACAAACAAAACCAGGGGAATCTGTTTTTTAAATATGCCTTAAGCAAAGTAATGAATTATTATTGGAAGTCTCTACATCCATTTACTTTTACACGAAGGACATCTATGAAAGCAATGGTTTCTCAAACAAGTCTCTCTCTGTCCATCCCACAAAATAATGGACTGTGTGTATGGAAGGGAATCCAGATTTAACAAATAAAAACTCATAACCAATATTCATCTAGGTATTACTACACTGATTCTAGAATCTATGTGACATTAAATATTGTAAGGGCTTTATGATATTATTTTAAGTAGAAAATGAAGACACCCTCTTGGCTTATCCAAAAAGAACATTGGGAAGGTAAAATTTTCATCTTTTTGCTTATCTTACCCAACCAAATTTACACATTTTCTACACAAGGGAGTCAATCTTGATTCTAGTAAATAATAAAGAATGTAATTATGAACTATTATTTTTATACTGATTGAACCCACAATAATCTTGTGGACATCTTTCTAATAAAACTTAAAGCTTAACATTATCAGGATTTTTAGGACTATAGATACTATTTATGGATCTTTTGTGTGAATGTTAAAATATGTCCTCCTCCAAAATAAATAACTAGGAAAAGCCCTCCCCAAGTCCTTCTATTCCTCCCATCCTAGGAAACAATCAGAAGAATGTGACTTCTCTGTACACGGGAGGGGGGGGGGAATTGGCTTTTTCTCTAATCTGGCAGGTTCTTGTGAAAGTATCTGAACTTCTACATTTGTGCTTGAGTTTGGGAGTTGAACTTGGGTTGACTTTAGGTCTCATTTATTCACTGCTCAGTCAGACACTTTTGCAAGAGACATAAACTGCCCAATTATTCTCAATGGCTCTGACTGTATCTATTCTTTCATCCCTCAATTAAATAAATCATTCAACTCAATGGAAAGAAGTAAAGTGCTTAACATTTGCTTTTTAAATGATAACAAATGTAAGTTTTATTTATCATTTACTTAAAACCAGTTCCTGAAGAAGTAAAAATCTTTGATACACAAATCTCATCTTAAAGAAACCTTCCTACACTTCCTTTCTCAATTACTTCCTATTAGTTCACCCCATTTACTATATTCATAATTTTAGTTTTCCCTCACATGATCTTGATTATTTATTTCTTTACTTCATGATTTCTCTCTCACCTTCTATGTAAACCTAAGCAAGGCAGGGAGATTCTCTGCTCCTTCATTGCTGTGTTTCTAGTGCCCAATGTAGTGACCAGAAAATGGGCCACTCAGTAGAGAATTGTACCCTCAATGAATCCCCAACAATAAAAAAAGAAAAAGAATCACAGATTACTATGAAATACTCCTAGCTATCTATTTAACTAAATAGTTAACAAAAGATTTTGTAGGCGAATAGAGAAGGTCACATACTGGTAAACAAAACCTAGCTTTTTTAATATTGCAAAGACTCAATAAAAGAACTTAAAAAGAAAAAAAAAGTGTCCATTAAAACTATGGTTTATTGAACCTAGTTTTATTCATTTGTGAAGGAAAGAAGATGCTAATAAAACAAAGAGGTTATAGTCTCTATAGTTGGCAAGATAGTTAAATGATCTAATGTTCATAATACTGGTAGAAAAACTAAGAAGACAGAAGAACACAGCTGACATCCTAGGAGAAATAGGGTGATATGTGAAAGTCCTGGGAGGCTCCCTACATTTAAACTGGGATGATCAATCTAATAGCGATTCCTAGTAGTGATTATGTCAGAAGTACAAAACTCAAATGACAAGGAGTTAGCTGGGAAAGGATTTAATGCATAAAATGCAAAAGGAGTTTTCTAAAAGTTGTTACAATTTCTTGTATTATTATTATCGATATCTTTATCATTATCACCATTCAACTCCTTTAAGAAAATGAAGTATAACAGTCATTGACTAAAATAGCTCTCACTAGGAGTCCTGAAAAGCTGATGGAAAGACCATAAAAGTCAACACCACTGAGTTAGAGCAAATACGCAGAAAGTAGTAATTTCACAGTTCAAATTGGCGTACCCTGTTATTACAAATTACTCATACAATCCACAGGGTATATAAAGCTGATTTATTGAAGTAAGCCTGATTTAAAGTAAGCCAGTTTCTAAAAGAAAATATAATTGATGACCATGAATAAATTAAAGAAAATATACTCTACATCCTTGCTTTTTATTTTTTTTTTTTTAGGAAATACATTCTTTTTACTCTCTATAATTGATCATTGTATCTGTTGTGGATCAGGATGAACAAAGTAAACACTCTGTGTGTAGCTTTATTATTTTAACTTATGATGTGCCACATTAATGGCCAAAATCCAGTCACACACATACACATGCAGCTTAGAATTCACTTAGAAGTCAACGAAAAAAGGATCAAGATTACCAGAGCAAGGCTGAATGATTTCTCCCTAATTTCCTCATAACTTATAATTTTGGAAGAGGTGTCTTTGGAATGTAGTCGGGAAAGAGAGATAAGGAAAAGAAAGATATTAATTGAATGGCACAGAGTCCCAGGGGGTCTGCGGGAATGCATTTTAGTAATCTGCCATATTGCTTGGTGACCTTGGTTAATAATAATATCTATACATTAAAAAATTACTAAAGTAATAGACTTTTAATGTTCTCAGTATGAATAGATGACAACTTGGTGAGGTGATGGATATGTTAATCAGCATTAGTGAATCTTTCTATAAAGTATACATAGATTGAACTCTTTACTACCAAAAATACTTTATAGAGTTACTATTATCTACTGAAAAAAACAAAGAATTAAGTGTTATAGATGACTTTTTGATTTGTGTCAATTTTTCAACAGAATCTTATGGGGGATTCCACTGAAAAGTGTAAACAAACAAGTTTGGATGTAGAAACTGTAAACATCTAAATTTCCATGCAAAAGAGGAGGAGCACTTGAGATTGGGGATGTTTAGAAAGTAGAAAGTAGGAGTCAAGAATGTTTAAGGTGGGCGGTGCCTGTGGCTCAAGGAATATGGTGCCAGCCCCATGTACAGGAGGTGGTTGGTTCGAACCCTGCTCTAGCCAAAAACTGCAACAATAACAACAAAAAGAATGTAGAAGAAATCAGAGAACATGCTTGTCTACTGAAGAAAGAAGAGATTGGATGGTAGACATGTGGTGAGGAATTTTAAGGCTTTTTCTATACAGTGTGTAATATAAACCTCCTGCTCCTCCTTTTCTCCTATCAAATTGTTGGTGAAAATATAACTCACACATTCATGTCTTTGCAGCTGGCCAATATTTTCTGAGAAGTGTAAAAGGGTGCTGAGTTCTGCATGATATGTGACAGGAGGAATACCCAAGACTACACTCTGGACTGTTTATATTTAAGATACAAAGATCTTAAAAATATACTCTGAGGCAGCTAATGCCATTTTTTTATAGTGTCTGTGTTCATACTTGATTGATCTTTGAGTATATTTATTTTTCCACATAGATAAAGGTTAATAACCAATGTAGGATGCTGGATTTGATAAAGAACCAAGAAACTTGAAGCCTTGTCATCTTTCTGCTCCAAATTGCTAAGTAGGAACCTCAGTTAATCCCAAAGCCTTTTTATTCAACATTTGCAGAAAATGAGACACTTAACTATGTGATCTCTAAGTGTTTCTTAAGCTCTATCTTCTCACCCCACATTCTATGTACACTATGTACATCTACATCAGTATGTAAACTTAGTGGTTCAGGTGTTAAGAGTGTTCTCATTGTTTCTTTTTTTTTTAATTAAATCACAGTTGTGTACATTAATACTATCATGGGGTACAGTGTGTTGTTTCCATATACAATTTGAAATATTCTCATCCAATGTTTCGTTGTTTCAAGCTCCAACATTCTATTTGGCTCCAGAAGAGATTAGAGATGTATGTACCTGTTCATCTTTTATCACAATGAACTACATATCTATGTATAAAATAAATCTAGGAGACTAGTTGGGAATAAAATAACTTAAAACTAAGATGGAGGAGTGTATACTTGCACCATCCAGTAAGACTTTTCTGACTATGAAAATGTTCTATAATAAAGAAGTAGGCCCATGTGGCTGTCAAGCACTTACTTAAAATATGGCTAATGTGTTTCTGTACCTCATTACTTATATCGAATTATTAAAATATTTTACTATCAATATTAATATGTAATAATTAAAAATTAAAATTCCAAAAGATTCTTTTTCTTCCATTCTTGGGATACTTTGCTAAGAAGATAGCCCTACTATGAAACTAATTTATAACTTTAATAGGAAAGATATAACCCAATTTTAGCCCAGGAATATGGGGAAAGGGGAGAGGGAAGGGAGAGGAAGGGAGGGTGATTGATGGGATCACACCTATGTTTCCTATAAGGGTACATGTGAATCTCTCTAAATGTAGAATATAAATGTCTTAACACAATAACTAAGAAAAAGACATGAAGGCTATGTTAACCAATAATGAAAGTATTGATGAAAGTATTTCAAATTGTATACAGAAACAGTACACTGTACCCCATGATAGTATTAATGTACACTGCTATGATTTAATAGTAAAAAAAAATAAATAAACCACTAAAAAATAAATAAAATAAAATGCCAAAAGAATACTTTGTTGAATGAACATAATTTTAGAGTTGTGAGTACCTTTTTTAAGGAGAAGAAGACCAGATGTAGTAAAAACATTTTTGATCTTATTACATAAAAATTTAAAAGTTCTGTATATAAAACTATACAAAGTATAAAAAGCAAACCAAATTATAGGCAGCAGAAGTAACAATTGCTCATTTTTTCAGGTCAAATGATTTATGTAAAACAATCACAATAAAGCAATTATGAATCCAGCAAATACAATCAGAAAGATTAAAAGAATTCCTTTCTGAAAATAATATCTATAAATACATTGAATAAGACCTTAACTTCATTCATACATAAAGACGTGAATAGAAGGTGAGAGTCTGTGTTTTCCTCATCAAGTTGACAGATATGAAAATCTGGGCAACATCCAGCGTAGATAAAATGACAGAAACATAAGCACCAACTTACATTACCAGTGGAAATGTTAATGGATGTAAGGTTTTGATGGGACTTGGTCATGCCTATCAAAATCTATAATACATCTGTATTTCATATTTAGTAGTGTGATCTTGGATAGGCTAACAGCAATATATCAAAACATATGTTTAGAGTTATTCATTGCTACATTATAATTAAAGCAAACTAGAAATAAATTTAACAACCAATAAATAGGAACCTGGTTAAATTATTTATAATATATTAATGCAATGAAATATGTGTATTATGTAGATTCTATGAAGACTAAAGAGTGACATCCAACTATAGTACTATTATGAATTAATCTCATATGATAATCCTAAATTAATAATTACAAACATTTTGTACATATTTTTAATTATAAATTAAATCATTTGGAATAATAAGTAAGAAATTTGGTAGTGATAGTTCTTCAAGAGAAGTCAGAGATTTGTTTGGGAGTGAAGTACTTTTACTTTCCACTTATAATTTCTGAATCATTTAACTGATATATGCTACTTTTGTTTTAAAATAATGACCATATTTTTAAGAGCACTAATAGTAGAAATTATGGGAAAAGATATAGTTATTAGTTTTCTAATAGTTCAGTTGGTAATTATTTCACTGTTATGCCTAATTAAAGTGTAAATATAAAAACATGTGAATGTCATCCTAAAATGACTTCCAAAAGCAATAGGTACATGATGGCTTAAGTGATTGGAAAAGATATTTAGAAATTTAAACAATAATATACACTTAATATGGAAATAAAGTGTAAAACTATACATTTTCTCCATGGATTTCATGTTAAACAAAACATTGATTATATTAAATACCTGTGATAATGTTTTCTAGATGTGTGTTAAGGATTATTCCAGTTAAGCAATATTTAAAGGAAATTTAAAGGAAGTTTTGTTACATAGGAACTAATATACTTTTAAGGACCAAGAGGCTATTTTAAAATATTGAACTAATAATCACCTCAGGATTAGATAATCTGATTTACCAAGAGGGAGAGGGATTTGCTATAAATACTTGTTCTCATTTGGATTTAAATGTAAGACCTGGCACGGAAAGTTCTAGAAGAAAAGCTAAGAAAAACTTTTCTAGTTATCAGCCTAGGCAAAGTATTTATGACTAAGACCCCAAAAGCAAATGTAACAAAAACAAAAATGAACAAAGGGGACTTAATTAAACTGAAATACTTCTGCCCAACCAAAAGAATAATCAACAGAGTTAACAGGCAACCTGCAAAATAAGAGAAATATTCACAAACTATGCATCCAGCAAAGGACTAATATCCAGCATCTACTAGGAACTTAAACAACTCAATATGAAAAAACAAACAATCTCATGAAAAAGTGGACAAATGACATAAACAGACATTTCTCAAAAGAAGACATGCAAATGGTCAATAGATATAGGAAAAAATGCCCAACGTCACTGTGCATCAGGAATACAAGTAATAAAACCACAAGATACAACTTTCCCCCTGTCAGAATAGCTATTATTAAAAAGTCAAAAATCAATAGGTGTTGGTGTGGCTTCAGGGAAAATACAAGGGCTATACACAGTTAATTGTAATAGTAACCAGGACAACCTCTATGGAAAACAATGTGAAAACTTTTCAAAAAACTAAAAGTAGTCCTACCATTTGATGGAGCAATCTCACTGCTGGGTATTCACCCAAGGTAAAGGAATTATTACATCAAAAAGACACTTGCACTGGTATGTTGTTTGCAGTTCATAATCCACAATTGCAATGGTATGGAATCAATCTAAGTGCTCATCAATTCATGAGCAGATAAAGAAAATATGGTTATAGACGTATGTACGATGGAGTAGTACTCCACCATGAAAAAGAATGGAATACAGTCTTTTGTAGCAACATGGAGGGAAATGAAAATCATTATCCTAAGTAATTCAGAAACAGAAAATCAAATACTACATGTTGTTACATGTAAGTGGGAACCTAACAATAGGTACACATGGCCACACGGGATGGAATAATAGACATTGGAGACTCCTAAAAGGTAGCAGGTTGGGAGTGGGATGAGGACTGAAAAATTACCTCGAGTATAATGTGTACTACTCAGGAGATGAAAACACTACAGACTTCATCATTCCACAATATAACCTTGTAATAGAACTATACTTGTACTCAAACCTATAAAAAGAATTTAAAAAATAAATTGAGAATACCAGATTTATTTATCATATACAAGAAAAGAAAGACACTCAATAAATATTTGTAGAAGGTCTGAACAAATTCATGGATGAACAGATGATCTGAATTTAATATTCAAAATGACAGAATTCCTGATTATAGAATGCCAAAACTTAGTAGTGCAGTTAAAATATCATCATTCATCCATTTCCATTTTCTATCCTAACACACATACACACAAACATCAGATAGAAAATTATACTGGGAAACTTTGATACATTATTTAGACTAAAATAAGCACATACAAAGTCAGTTGATAAGTGTAGAACTCATTGACCTTATTATACTCTGTCTCTGTAATAAATAAAATGAATTGAAGACTTAGCAGTAACCATGCCACTTTTACCAATTTATATAGAAAATTTTAAAAACCAATAAAACCAACATTTTCCTTTGGTCTGAATTTTTCCGTATGGAATTTTCCCTGGGTCAGATTCAATAAATTTGTTGCTATAACTCCATTTACACTGTGTAGAAAAGTCCACAAATGCATATTTCGTGTTTTTCAGCTGAAATTTTGATAAAGATGGGTATTTTTGAACAGAATGAATAATGGCATACTGCATACAAAGTGAACCAAAGGGAATAAAATGACTTGTGAATACAAATAAAATACCCGTATTTGTATTCAGAAGTCTTACATTCCCTTTAATTCTACTTACATATGTTTCTAACTGAATTGAGTTTTCTTTTTGTTTTTTACACACAGTTTGCGTGCCCCTGTTAGCCTTCACTTCGGGAACACACCTGATCTCTCTTTAGTAAGACATAAATTGAATATTGCGACAGGAGCAGAACCATTGTTTAATTTGATTAAATATTTTAAGGATTAATGATATTCTGCAAACACAAATATGTTCTCTAGTATGAAGAAAAAATAAGTTGGAAGCAAACATCCCCTTTTTTATACTGGTAATAATCTAGTGGTAATAACCCAATCCAACATGCTAATTAGCTGATCTGGAATAAAACTCCTCATAAAACATCCATATAATTTTACATTGCATTAACAACGTCAGCCTTAATTAAAATGCCAACAGAAGATTCAGTGTGATAAAAATTCAGAAAAGTAAATATATGAACGAGAGCCAGTTGGGGTCACATTGAAATTTCACCTGTCTAAGCCATTTTCATCCTGTCTTTCAGCCTTAGCAGTATTAGGAAACACCTTTAAATCTAGAAGGGACACCCGCATGTGCATTTAGGGCCATGTCATGAGCTGTTTCTAACTGAATTTTTTTTTTTTCTAAGCTCAGTTCGTAAAAACCGTAAATTAGAAATTTAGCTATAACTGTTTAGGTTTCAAGCTTGTGTGTGTGTGTTTGTGTGTCTCACATATTTAGATTAAGAAAGAAACAGGTTTGTTTTTTTTTTTTGTGCAGTTTTTGGCTGAGGCTGGGTTTGAACCAGTCACCTCCAATACATGGGGCCAGCACCCTACTCCTTTGAGCTACAGGTGCCACCCAGAAACACTTTTTAATAGTAAAAAATCACAGCCTCAATAAAATATGTGAAAAGCATATTAAAAAATGATTCTATCTACTTATATTATATTCAAAAACTTATCAGAACATTCAAAAGCTCCCACAATTGAGTTGGCATTTTAAAACCTAAGGGCATATAAAACAATTTTCCAAAGAGTGTTTTTAATAATTCAGTTATTTATTCAACAATCCAGGCTACAACTCTGACTGAATGATTCTTAACAACAAAGCGATTAAGGTCTGTAGGAGAAATAAATATGTACAAAAGTAATTACGAAGTGTATGAGAAACACTAAAACAAGAACAAAAGAGAAAAAAATTCAATAGGTGAGAAAAAGAGTTATTTTTAATTATGTTGGGGAAAATCAGAGTGTGGAATTTGAGTGTGTCTTAAGTAAATTCTACTTTGCTTTTTAAAAAAGGCATTAAATGTAATTGTTTAGAATGATTTATAACTCTTAAGAAATTCTTATTAGTCTTTCTTATGAAAAGAGACTTAGAACATGCTTACAAATAGCTAAACCTTTCAAGAGACTACCATCTAGTTCTCTCTAAGTAACAGCTCCCCTGAGAAAATGTTTCTCAGGATTCAACAGCATATTCATGAAACAGCTTGTGTTTATTTCAAGGTCTGTCATTCCTGAGAGATACAGGTCCAAGCCTGCTTTGTTTGTGACAGCTAATAACATCCTAGATTTGAAAAGAACTATTATTTTTCTATTAGTTATGCCCCGTTCATGTTTGGTGAACTAAGCATCAGGCTTTGAACATCTTACTCGTGAGGAAGCTAAACTTGTGGTCATCAGAGGCCATTTAGCTGCAGAGGAACTGAAGTAGCACTGCGTGTCCTTAAAACCACTGTTGATGCCTGAGGAAAGAGAGAGATGGAGACGGTTTCTAATTTGAATGGGATGTGGGTGGTGGGCAGGAGCACTAGAGTGAGAGAAGGAGGCTTAGAAGAAAGTCTAACTCACTTAACACAAAACTGAGTGAGAGATTTATTTGAGAAGGTGAAAGGTTTGACTTGAAGGAGGGGCCAAATCTCCCAGGTAGTAGTAATCCTGACTCCTAATAGTAATCCTTCTTCACTGGGAGGAGTGGATGAGAAAGGAAAGCCCAGTTGGATGAGACACAAGGAAAGCCCAGATGTGTAAGTGTCCTGGGAACAGTGTCAGTGACACCCCCAAGTTTCAAAGTGCTCAAAATACCTGGGGAGACTTGGCCTGAATCAATGAGAAGGTTTAAATTACTTAGAAACCCAAGGAAAATGATGATCTAGTTCCTGGTGGCTACCATTGCTCAGAAGCTCTTTAAAATTCATTGACATTATAAAACACCAAAGGCAAATTTACTTCGTTCACTTTAAAAGAAAGATGGGCGGGGGGATAATTTGAGCACCCTTCATCTCAGTAGGGAGTTGTAAATCAGTCTAGTACTTAAAACATGAAAGGAACTTGCTTCATTGCAGAAGCCCTCTTCATTTTGTCATTCTTTGGATGAAAGGCCTTTCGGTAGAAACTGAGAAGAATATTAAAATAAAGCCACTAGCATAAAAATGTATATATAAATTTAATTCTTTCATAAGGTCTTTTAAATGTACTAATAAAATCGGGTAGATTTTTTTACTAGGTTGCAAGCAACAGGATTGCAAATGGGAGTCATTTAAAAGTTGTCATAATCTTGTCCTCAGGAACTCTAAAGGTTAATTGAAGAAAAAGGTTTCAGGGAAAAAAATCTTAATGGCTAGGATTGAAAATTGCAATAAACATGATGGGACGGCCTGGATGGCAAGAAAAAATTCTTAGCAAGATGTAACAGGGCAGAGTGAGTGTTAGAGCAATTATTTTATCTGAATGCCATTTTCTTTGTGTAATTTATGGCCTTAATCACTTGTAGGCAAATTCAACCGTGAGGCGCTGCCCTGATAGGTAGACTTAGCCAAAGTGGCGGTGCACGGTGGATGAAAACTCGTCACACATGGCTTCTTCCTCCACAAAGGAGGTTTCCTACAGCTTTTTATTTGTTTTTCATATTCAGCTCAACAAAAGGATGGCGTTCTGGCTTTTGAAAATAATCCCATGGAAAGGAGCCATAGATACGTAGTAACAAGCCTAGGCCTGCGTTCTCATCCACCAGGTAGTGACTCTATTTGCTTTTGTTTTATGCTGAACAATGTACTTGGGAAAACAGACCCCAGGTTCGTGATAGAGACTGAACCGGATTATTAATCAGCATTCCAATTTATGCCCAGGAATGTACTAACTGGTCTATACTGAGCCCAAATACACACACGGAAAGGTTCATAAAAGAGTTAGTTGATTAATATGGGGTGTGGGTGGCAGTTTCCCTTCAGTGGGCCAAGTTTGGTCTTATGAAATGCTTCATTGAAATGTTTGCCTCAAAACAGAATGCTCTTGATAGTACACAGATGTTTCAGGCAAAATCCTATATGAAGAGTGTTAACTTGAGAATACTATGATTTCTTTAGACTTAAGATTCCAGTTGGTGGGTGCTCCGTCTTCTATAG
This sequence comes from Galagoides demidoff, assembly GCA_963574575.1. Lineage (NCBI taxonomy): Eukaryota > Metazoa > Chordata > Mammalia > Primates > Galagidae > Galagoides > Galagoides demidoff. The sequence goes on along the minus strand of CAUYQV010056201.1, from coordinate 5,851 downwards.
TCTCATGTTATTTTATTTCTATCTCTTACCGTCTAGTATGATCTCTTAACATAGACTTATGTCACTAAACTGCGAGCTTCCTTAAAGATAAGAACTCAGTTTTATTTTTGTATTTCTAATATCTGCCCAATGCAGATAAAAGAGGCCTTAATATAGATAGAAAATCGTGAGTCCTCTGTTTGCTAAATAAATGACTTCACTGAGTCCTGGGGCTCAGAAAGTCATTTATTGTCTTAGGCCATTTGTATGTTAGGTGATATCTTCTAATATTTTTCAAAATATCTCACAGTCTCTCTAGTCAAGAGATGCTGAAATCTTGTGTTAAAAAGATAAATATTGGACTTTATTTGGGAATTAGTTCAATTTAAGTCATAGCACAATTGCAGATGAGCTAATACATTATTTCCCCATGGCTATCTGGGTCCTCTTGTCTGTTTAGTATAGAACATATTGTGAATGCTGCTACTTTATGTGCCTTATGTGGCACATCAGGAAGGATATTGCAAACAGAGTTTGATCAACGGAGAGGATCTATAAAAGGAAAACTATGTCATTTAAGGTGTTGAGTGGTGAAGGGGGGAACATCTACTAGCTGTTTGAAAGGTAAACAGCAACAAGCTCTCATTCTGATTCTAAAAGCCAACATACAAGCTTCCTTTGCTCAGATGCCTCCAGGAAGCTATACGCCATGTTGACATCAGAGTTTCAAAATTTATGGCCAAATCATTGTAATATGCTTTTCTATAACCTTGGCCCTTGAGTCTTGCCAACCATGGAGAGTTTCACTATGGAACCCTTTGATGGGTTATGTGCTGTTTACCAACAGGCACTCTCATGGCACTGAACTTCCTCTCACTCTCTTTCCACACTTTTTAAATATGGCTTCTGAATTACTAGTCTAATATGTGGCTCATTAGAGTGGCTCACACCTATAATCCTAGCACTCTGGGAGGCTGAGGCGGGTGGATAGCTTGAGTTCACGAGTTCAAGACCAGCCAGAGCAAAAGAGAGACCCCTGTCTCTACTAAAAATAGAAAAAGAGGATCGCCCAAGATTTGGACGTTGCTGTGAGCTATGATGCTGTGGCACTCCACCTAGGGCAACTCTGCCTCAAAAAACCCGACACAAACAAACAAACAAACAAAAATGTCCCCAGTATTTGCTTTCTGTTTCTCTTACTACAATAAAATTCATTTCTGACTTAAACCTTTCTTTCCTAAGAAAAAAATATGTTTACCCATATACTTTAAGAACTGAGAGTACAGTTATTATTCTTGATAGGCAAGGTTTTACTGTCTACTCTTGTGTTATATTCTCTTCTTATTCGAAGTCTATAACCTCTAATCATATCTTTAATTTTATCTTTATAATAATCTAAAAATGTTTTAATCACTTTCCCATATTGACTAAATGTCCTGGCATCTGAATCCGTACTTTTCTTTATCCCATGTTCTATAATCAAGAATAGCAATTTCAAAGTCCAGAGGACTTATCTACAGAAATGATTTCATATATCCTTAATTGCTTTAAATTAGATTAACTTCAGTTCAATTCCCTTCTTTCTTTTGCATCAAAGGTTTCAACCTAAACTATCTTGCCACAAAAAAATATATCTCAACGGAAAACATAAACTCCAAACTTTCCACCTCCTAACTTCCTAGTTCTCTCTCACCTTCACTCCCACAACCTCGTCTTCCACACTGTAGAGATTTCTTGTCCTTTTTAGCTCAGCATATTGGTTTTACCTTGAACTTTGTCCTAACTTGTTGCTTAGCTAATCATTGGACCTCACATTAATGAGACTTCTCAACCTTGACGTACCTTTCTGATATTACTAAAGAAATCATGCGATTGCCTAGATTTGAGTCACTGTAAATTAATGAAATCTCATGTCAGTTTTTCTCCAGAAACACTCAACCATTTTTCTATTTTCCTTACCCAGTTACCTTTTCCTTTCTGTTAAGTGTTGTTCCTATACGCACCTTTTTCCTTGGACTTTCTACATAAAGTTAACCTCACGTTCTTAAAATTAAGGTCATCAGGTATGAATTATGTCAACTCCCTTCCCTCTTCATTCAGAATGACCAATATCGACCTATCCTTATTCTTTTCCAGGGTGAGAATATGAGGTTGCCCTTATCCTTTACAAGTCAAGCAAGTCATCTCTGCCCATCATCTCTTGTCTCTTGTAGGATATTTATCCTCCAAGTTTTTCTTCTTTCTTATATATATGTAACTTCTTGAGATCTTTATTGGTTATTCATCTTCAGTCTACACAGATATCTTGAAAACTCACAATCCGAGGCACTTTCCGATGACTTAATTGACACCACCTGTCTCTTCACAGTTTCTCTGTGACCCCAAGATTCATTCTTTTCAGCCTCCTTTCTGACTCTGTCATCAGGTTTTTGCCCCTGAATCTTTTCTTTTCATTCACACACTCTATTTTGCAATATCATTACTCCTGGTTTTAACCAGACTTTATAGACTCAATAATCCTGCAACTCCATAGCATGAAAACAAAAAATCCTGACTACAAAGTGGGTAAAGACAGTTTTTTGAAGTGTCTTTTTTGAATAGACATTTCTCAAGAAAGGCACACAAAGGTCCACCAGGTATATAAAAAAGTGCTCACCATCACTGATCATCAGGAAAATACACATTGAAACTATAATAAGATATCAACTCATACCTGTTAGGAAGGCTAGCATTTACAAAAATTAATAAATTTACAAATAAAGATAGCATGTACTGGCCCAGATGTGGAGAAATGGGAGCACCCTGCACACTGCTGCTGGGAATCTTAAATGGCAGAACCACTACCACTAGAAAAGAGTATGGAAGTTTCTCAAAAAATTCAAAATAGCACTACCATATAATCTAGCAATTACACTCCTGGATATAAGTTCTAAAAAATATTGAAAAGCATAGCTTCAAAAGAATTGAAATAAAGGACTCAAAGATATATCTGCACTCCCACATTTACTGTAATATTCACAATAAATGATATGTGGAAACACTCTGTCCATAGATAAGTGGATCAAACGATGTGATATAGATGGAGATATAGATATGGATATAGATATAGATAGGGATGTGGATATGGATATAGATATGGATATGGATATAGATATAGACATAGATATGGATATAGATATCTGTAAAGTAATGAGCTAAAATAAAAAAGCTATATATATATACACATATATAATTAACCTTCAAAAAAGAAGGACATCTTACCATTTGCATACACATGAATGTACCTGGAGAACATTATGCTAAGTGAAATAAGATAGCCACAGAAAAACAAATATTGCCTGATTCCACCTATATGAGGTATTTATAATAGTCAAACTCACATTAGCACAGAATAGAATGGTTCTTGCTGGGGCAAGGGGATGGGAGAATGGGATGTTTCTCAGTAGGTATAAATTTTTAGTTATGCAAGAGGAGTAAGATCTAGAGATGTGTTCGAAATAGTGCCTAAATTAACAACACGGAATCATATATTTAAAATTTGTTAAGAGGGCAGATTTCATGTTAGGTGTTCTTGCTATAAATAACAAATGAACACCAAAGGGATACAAGGAAACTTTTGGAGGTAGAGGATATGTTTAATACCTTAACTGTGGTATACATATGTCCAGAATCACCAAATTATACATTAAACATCTGCAGGATTTTTTACTATATCAATTATACTTTGGTGAAGCTGTAAAAAAAATCGAAGGACAAAGATGAAGTGAAAAAAAAAAAGTCTTAACAAATAACTAAGAAGAAAATGCCATGAAGGCTATGTTGACCAGTTTGATGAAAACATTTCAAATTATATATAAAACCAGCACATTGTATCCCATGATTGCATTAATGTACACAGTGATGATTTAATTAAAAAAAAAATTCTAGAGGAACCTGGAACACATGTGCTGTGAGTTGTGCCTGGAAGAACTAAGTATGTCGCTTTTGTTGCGACCTTTGCTGTTTTTTGCCATGAAGGGTAAATTGAGAGAAGTAGAAGAAAGTGGGGCTTGGCCTTTAGTGGAAGGAGTACCAAATGCCACACGCAGATGTTAGAATTTTGCTCTGAGGGCTACAGAGAACACTTCAGATTTATTGAATGGAAGTGGTATATAATCAGAATCATGCTTTACATCGATTATATTTGCCACATTTTTAAAGGAGTCATGAGAGTGGTCAAGATTGAAGCTAGAAAGGACTTGTTAGGAGACTGTTTAATGTGTCAGTAAAAGGTAAAGAAGATTTGCCCTACGTTAATTTTGTGGGCATAGAGTCAGTATGTTTCTAAAATTTTAGATAACGGTATTTTTGTCTTTCAAAATGAAATAAAATTGGTCAGTTTTTGCTTGTAGACACTCCCTCAGAGTAAACTATTATTTTTACATTGACTCTGGTTCATTAGTAACATGAAATGAACTGGCCACATTGGCTTCTGCGCAACTGTGTGCTGATTTTTGTAATGACCCTTTGAAATTTCCATTGGCTTATGTTTTAATTAAGGAATTTGTTACATGACCATAACAGTGCATCTGAAAATGAATAGCAAATGAAAAGCACTCAATCTAGAGTGCTTTCAAATAAGGTTTAGTTAAAAAAAAAAAGTCTCCTGAGAACTCTAAAATAGTCTTAATTTGGATTTTTTGGTTTTAGTACTAACTTTTCTACTCTTCTAAATATAAATTATAGTCAATGTGCTGAAAGCCTAATAATAATCAGAGGTCTTAGTATAAGTCAGGACCACAGCCCATCAAGGGCTGACTCCAAAAGGCATTTAAATAGTTTGCCTTTAACTCCTTGTTTAACGCCATCCTCTGGGGACATTTTCCTTCCTCTGTGGTAAAGGTGTTTAGTGCAGTCATTCTGAAAATATTTACTGAGCACTTATTAATGTCAAAGATGACCAGGTCTCAAGAAACTGACATGCTACTAAGAGCTGCCATTTACGGAGATTGCACTCTGTGCCAGCCTAATTGCCAAGCCAGCATTTTACAAGCATAACTCATTTCATCCTTACAATTACCTTAGGAAAGTGTTTGGTTCATTAAATAACTTGACTGAAAGCTCACAACTTAAAAAGTGGTTGGATTGGATTCATGCCCTGATCTCTGTGACTCCCAAGGGAGTCTAACTGCCTTGGACTACACATTAAACACACAAACACTAATAAAAGCTGATGATCAGAAAAGGTCTGTGCCTCATTTTCATGCAATCTGCCACCACGGATAAGCACTCATAGCCAGCTGTGGGCCACAGTTGGAGGCCGCTGCCAGTGCTCCCTGGGTAACCCTATATATAGAAAGTCACATGGAAAAGATAGTTGAGTAATAAAGAGGGAAACAGAAGTAAAAGCCACAGGATGGGTTTCATCAAGAAAGTGATCACTAAAAAAAAAAAGAAAGAAAGTGATCAGTAAGCTAAGCCTGACACTTAGAAGACAGAGTAATTTTCTCCTAAAGAGGTAGAAATTGCGATCATTCTGGGAAGCAGGGACATGCTAGGTGTGGAGTTGCACAGCAACTTCTATAAACTTAACAGAGTAACTAAGGAGCCTGGAGTCTGGGGAGCTGCCTATTGATTACTGAGCCTTGGAAGATAGCAGCCAGAAGCTTCCTGTAGTGTTTTAAGGAGATTCAGCTTGTGGCAAAAGACCCCGGAAGAGTCATATTATAAACAGAGTCACATATGAGATCAGCCCAGTTTCTGCCTTCTGACAGGCTATCATGTTAAGTGGAGAGGCAAGAAACAAAGATTAGAAAATCCTGGGCACTATGGATCCTAGTTATCAAGTTTTTGCCCAATTCATAATATGCAAATATCTTTTCCCATTCTGAAG